>JWZX01002917.1:0-23469 GCA_001275005.1 Chrysochromulina tobinii
GCCCTGTCCAGTCGCGCATGCGTGCGAGGTGGTGGGGTTGAAGTGGTGCGAAGCGCAGGCGGACTGCTCCTATGCCTCCACCGTCCCCCCTGGGGGAGATGTGAGGCGCGTCGGCGTGTACGTCCACCGCTGCATCCCCTGCGGCGCGACTCGCTGATCCGAGGGGGCCAGCCTCTAGTCGCCGAGATGCCTCCTCGCACGCCTGTGCGACCTCTGCTGCGGCGCGTTCCGCGCTGGTCGCCTTGTTGGCGGACGCATAGGCGCTGCGGATTGCGATGGCGCCCCACACCGCTATCCTCCAGTCGGCCTTCTTCGTCGCGCTGTGCAGGTCAAGTTCGTACACGTCTCCCTTTCGTCGCCAACCAGACCTCGCCCACTCGCGCGCGCTCTGAGGTGCACGGGTCCCCTCGTCGGTCGGAGGCAGCCCGAGCGCCTCCGCCGCCCCGTGCTGGCCGGCGCGATGCGCCGCCTCACGCCACGCCAGTAGCGTGTCCTCCGCAGGTGCCCGCCGGTCCCCCGACGGTAGCGAGTCCGCGGCTGCTATGAGCGCGGCCACCATTTGCGCCGCGGCGGCGTCTCTTTGTTCTGTTGGGATCCCGGCGCACCTCAGGACGTGTTCACCTTCGTGCGGCCCCTGCGCCTTGCACAGTGGGCATTCGTCGTGACGTTGGCGTAGGTCGTTGGAGCGCAGTCGCATCGCGCGACCCGTCACCGTCGGTTCCGTCATGCCGTGTTTCGGTCCGGCGCCCGTAGTCGCCCCCGCCGGTCGCCCCCCCGTGCACGTCACTGCTGCGATTACGCGCGCGTCGCACTTCGCGCGCGACTGCCGAGGTAGTTGTGCAATGACCTGTCTTGTGATGCCGTCGATGATTAGGTCGCGGAGGGATCGGTCCGCGGTGATGCAGGAAAACCGCTGGTTCCCCACTTCCCATGTGTCGTCTCGTGGCGCGGGCTGTGCCATATAGAGGCATGCCCGTGGCAAGGCGCGGTATGGGTCGTCCACGGTGGCATAATCCACCTCCGCGGTTAGGCATGATTTGGCAATCGCATCCGCGTAGGCGTTTGGCACCACCCCTCCGCCGTGTGCTTTGACCCATATGAAGCAGGCACATCCTCTGGGCGCGCCGTCCCTTTCCCTGCTTGTGATGCGCAGTCGGTGTCGTATAATCGCTTCGACCAGCAGGCCCCCCGTCTTTCCGGCCGCTGGGCTTCCCGTGCCCGCCCTGCCGCTGCGCCACGTGGCCTCAATCAGCGCAAGCGCCGCTTGACAGTCGCACATTATGAGGATCCTATCGCCCCGCGTGTGCCGCGCCAGGACACGTTCGATGGCATACAGTTCGGCTTCTTGGTTACCCGTGCCCGGTGGAAGCGCGCCACCATATGCCGTAGTCCCGTCCCACGCCCCCCATGCTGCTGCCCGTTCGCCCGTCGTATGCTCCCCCCATGCTTCCGCTTCGTCCTTGCTGCCGTCCACCGCGTATGCGTACTGTATTCCGTACCGTCGTTCGAGGGCGAGCCCGATGGCCGCGGCGCGTTTCGTGTTCGCCGCGTCCATGTTGCGGCGTTCCTTCGGCTCCATGCTGATGTCGATGCGGCTATCCGTGGCGCGCATCGACTCCCGCTGCTCCATTTCCCGGTGTCGCACGCAGAGGCGAAGTGTCGGGCTCGTGAGGATTGCCACCCGTTGCTCCGGCGTGAGCGTGTCCCAGTACTCCACGTGCTCGTACCGCGCCTCCTCCTCCGCCCGCTCTTTCTCCTGCCGTTCGCGCCTGTTTGCGTGTGCCTCGGACCCGTCGAGTGCGTGTAGCGCTTCCGTCGTTGCGTCCCGCGCGGCTCTGAGTCTGTTCGCCGTTTCTGCAGCGCTCGCGCGCTTTGCCCGGTCGGCCTGCGCCGCTGCAACTTGGGCCGCGGCCTGTTGCCGCGCGGTCTCGCGTAGCGCCTCGTCCTCCCTGTCGTCCTGTTCGAGGGCGGCTCGTTCCGCGTCCGTGATGCTCGCTTCGTCACCGTCAGTCCCTTTCAGGCGCGCAAGCTCTGCGCGCGCCTTTTGAAGGCGCCGTGTCGTCTCTCCCGTCTGGTGGGCGCACGCATCGCGGGCCGTCTGTTCCGCCGCTCGTGCGAGATCAACGCGTCGTTCCGCCGCGTAACGCTCCTTGTCCTTGGAGGACGCCTCTTGATAGTTCGTTGCCCAGCTCAGCGTGCGTGCGCCCTCCGAGGCCAGCATGCGAGCATTCGCGGCTTGTCGTGCTTCCAAGGCCTCTGCTTTCCTGTGCCGCCACTCCTGCTCCGCCTCCGCCGTCTTGGCGGCGAGGGCGTCGGCGTTGCTTTGGGACTCTTCCGCCTCGCGTCTCTGTTTGCGTTCGAGGGCCAGGACGCGTTGTGTCGCGATGTGCCGCTGCTGCGCGTCGGTCAAGCCGTCTGCCCGTTCGCGGCCGTGGGGAGCCGCCGTATCCTCGCGAAGATACGCTTCGGCAGCGGTCTCCGCGTCTTCGTACGCTTCCATGGCTGCTACGGCGTCCCATCCATCCCCCGTGTCGTCTGTCATCGAGTCGGTGGCAGCGGCGTCGCGCTCCGCGGCCTCGATCTCCGCCGCGCTCCAAACGGTCAGCCCCCACTCGTCCTCGAGTGTGGCGTCCGCCGCGTCGTCCGCGCGCTCCTCCGCGGCCATTGCTTCGGTCATTTGTCGTTGTCGACGGTTCGTGCCGTACGCGGGTGCGCCCGAATCGTGCTCGTCGGTCGGCGTCTCTTCCGCCAGTGGCCCGACGATAGGGCGGGCGTCACCGGTGTTGTGCGCCTTGCAGGTCGCAGCCCTGCGTACGAGGGCCGGCGCGCATGGGGCCTGGAACCGGCAACGCCCAAGGCGCGCGACTCGCAGCAACGGAGGCCCACGCGGCGGCGAAACGCGCGGACGGGGCGACGGCAGACGGGTCCGAGACGCCGGCGCACTGTGGCTAGCAACGAAAGCGCCGCTATCTGTCGGGACGCGCCCCATCCAGGACATCCTCACCGAAGCGGCCAAGGAACTCGGGGAGGGATGGTTTCGACCCCCAATCGTCGCCGAACGCACCGGGCGTCGCGTTGGCGCTGCACCTGCGTAAGCTGCTCGCCGGTGAGCTTCCATCCCAGCCGTCGCGGCGCGATGTTCCACATGCGTTCCACTCGCTCCACGTGCGTGCCGCACTGGCGCCACGTGCCGTCCCACGCCACCCTAGGGTCCTGTTCCAGGTCGTGCTCCTCAGGTATGGGCATGCACTGGGGTAGTGAGTCCACGGCTCGCCTTTGTGCATCGGTGAGCTCCAGGGACGGCTGCCTTCGTTTGCGTCCCTCCGCGCCCCCCGGCCCAACGGATCCCAGGAAGCATTCCGGTCGCGCGCTGGGTCGAAACCTTTTGGCCGGGGATCGCTCGTCCGCCTCCGCCGCTGCGTACGCGCCTTCGGCGTTTGTGTCGGCGGCCGTATCGTGTTCCGGGAGCGCCTGCGCCCATTCGATCACCGCCTGCGCCGTTGCCCCCGTCGCCGCCCGTGCCGAGGCCGCTATCCATTCCGCGTACGCCTTGTCCACAGATTGTTGTCGTGCTTTCCTTTCGTGTGTGGGCGCTTCGAGGTATGTTGCGTAAACGTTCATCACGGCTGCCCACGCCCACGCGGCCTCTGCCTTTTCCGCGAGGGCGGCGCGTGCATCCGCGTGCGCCCGGCACACGTGGCCGTCACAAGCAGATTGGCCAAGGAGTTCTGGAGGTGGGGGTGGCGACCCTCCACGGGGGCACGTGTGCCGCTTGCGTGGAACCCGACGTGGATCCACGACACGCTCACGGAGGAGGGCATCATTGAAGCGTGGCAGCTCTATCTGCAGACCGCAAAAGTGCGCACGAGCTCGAGCACCGCGGGAAGCGGGTGCGCCGACGCTATCGCGCCCAACTACCGCATGCCGGATGACCCCCTGGGTGCGGACGCACCGATCTGGGAAATGGCAGGGCGTATATACGGCAGGCGCCTGGCCAGACTCGGCGGTACCCTGCGCAGGCACTTTCTCGCCGACGACGGCGGATGGCGCAGCGAAAAGAACCTGCTTGCGGCGAGGCTAGGCTACAGATATCGGGAATAGGGCAATATAGGCCTGTGGAATAGGCTGGTCTGTTTTCATGCGACATCGACGTGAGACAACGACAACGATTCACTCGAAGTCCCGATCCCGCATCCCCCTACGAAACGCCTTTCGTCTCAGAAACAGAATACAGCGAAAAAAATAAAGGAACAAATTTCAGGATTATGTAGAGTTGTAGACCCTCTTGACAAGAATCAAGATGAGCGAAGATGGCGATGATGACACACTGTTCTTTTGAAAGCGGTATGCCGGTATCAAGAAGCTCTTTAGAAGCTCAATACACTGAGGTCTTTCATACCGGGCGCGAGTCGGGCCTTAGTACGACCTTCTGTAAAACACTCATAGGAATCATGAATCGTGTCAACAGTGGCGCAAAAAGGGCCCACCCATGAGGTTTCAGCCAGGCCAGCGCGCCGCATCTGCTTTTGAAAGCAGTACCGGTAGAGTCCATTGATGTGACCATGACGGCGCTCAATGTGCGGACTGTCTCGGCGACGTGCTTGGACTGTGCTCGGACTGTGCTCGCCACGGTGCGGGCCATGCCAAAGCAAGCACGCCGACACGCAGAGGTCCCGCTGGCACAGATGAGCAAGGAGCCGGTTGCAGCAAGACAGCGCATCATCGTGAGCAGTCTCTCCGCCGACGATAAGATCGCCTTTGCGCACTGCCTCCTCAAGGAGCTTCAGAGTGCGACGGTGCTCGTGAGTGAGGAATCAGTGGGGCGATGCGCGGCTCCGAAAAAGGGCAAGTTCGAGATCGTCGTGTACACTACGCCGACACCGAAGCTGCCGCCATCTCCTCAGAATGCTGTGGTGATCCCCCACGACCTGGCTCGGCCATCGCGCATCGCAGATGAGATGGCGAGCGACGGCCACTGTGCCCATTTGGTGGCCGTGATTGATGCACGCACGTTTCTCGATGACATGGGGAAGAAAGTGAAGTTTCCGCGGGCACTGCTCGCTGCGGCCAAGAAGGATGAACGGGCCCATCTTACGGACCTAACAGTTGTGGAGGTGCTCGCAGAGATGATCGACACCGCCGACGTCATCGCGCTGAGCCACACGGAGGACGCCGACGCAGACGAAGTCCAGATGATGGAGGCGATGTTAAGCGAGCTCAACCCATCAGCCACGGTCATACGTTGGACGAGTCTGGACCAGAAGCTCCTCCCTGTGATGGTGCCCGCAAGTCCGGAACGGCCGCCATGCAAGGAGAGGAATGGGTGTTGGCAGGCCATCGTGGCGGCTCGAGCGCAGAATGCTGGCGAGGAGGACGGGGCGGAGATGATGGAGGAGGACGAGGACGAGGAGGAAGTGGGCGAGGAGGAGGAGGAGGCTGAGGGCGAAGATGAAGGTGACGACGACGACGACGACGACGATGACGACGATGACGACGCGGAGGGTGAGGAGGAAGGTGAGGACGGCGACGAGGAGGCCAACGCTGATGATGCCTCTGGTTGTACCCACGGTGAGGAAGGCTGGGAAGCGCCCGTGATGAGCCGTTTCACCTTCTTCGCTCGCCGGCCCTTCCACCCAGCCCGGCTGCCCAAGTTGCTCAAGCGCGGCGGTCTCGACGGTGTGATTCGATCCAAGGGTACCATCTGGATCGCCACGCATCCGGAGGATGCCATCTTATGGAGCCAGGTGGGCCCTGCGATGAAGCTGGCGGGAGGGGAGCCGTGGCTCCATGCCTCTTTCGAGGTCGCGCGTCTCTTTCGTGCCGCTCTGCCTCCCCATTTGCAGTGGGCACGCAACGCCACGTACGGCGACCGTCGCATTGAGCTGGGTTTCGTCGGGATGGATGCGGACGAGAGGGCGGTGCGTCGAATGCTCAGCCGCGCGCTCGTGACGCAGGAGGAGTTCAAGCTTGGGGTGGACGTGTGGAAGGATTGGGAGGACCACGTGTCGCCCAAGATGATCTCGTCCGCCGAGCTGCCCACAGAGGCAAAGCGCGCCCTACGCCGTGCCATCAAGAGCATCGCGGATGAGGGCTCAGCGCCGGCGCCCTCTGGCCGGCGCAGCGGCCGCCTAGCTCAGAGGACTGCCGGCGTGACGGGGACCTTGCCTGGGACCTTGCCTGTCACCGTGCTCTCGGGCTTCCTCGGCGCGGGTAAGACAACGCTGCTCAATCACATTCTCAACAACCGCGACGGCATGCGCATCGCGCTCGTGGTCAATGACATGGCGTCGGTGAACATCGATGCTGAGCTTGTGAAGCGAGGCGGCGGCTTGGTGAAGCACGAGCAGGAGCAGATGATCGAACTCAAGAACGGGTGCATCTGCTGCACCTTACGAGAGGATCTGCTCACGTCGATCGCGGGACTCGCTGCTGAGAAGCGCTTCGACCACTGCATCGTCGAGTCCTCTGGGATCTCTGAGCCGCTCCCAGTCGCAGAGACCTTCACCTTTACTGACGAAAAAACCGGGTTGAGCCTGAGCGCCGTCGCGAGCCTGCACAACCTCGTGACCGTTGTCGACGCGGCCTCGCTCTTCGAGCAGCTCAACACCATCGACTCCCTCGTTGACCGCGGCTGGCAGGCGAGTGCCGATGACACGCGTACCGTCGCCCAACTGCTCTGCGACCAGATCGAATTTGCCGACGTGCTGGTGCTCAACAAGCTGGACTTGGTGAGCCAGGCACAGGTGCGCACCATCGAGGCCCTACTGCGGCGGGTGAACCCGAAGGCGGAGATTGTGGAGACGCGCCAAAGCAAGCTGGACCCCGCCATACTGCTCCGCAAGGCCCGGTTCACGTTCAAACGGGCCGAGGAGAATCCCAACTGGCTAGTGGAGGCGCGCCACAATGAGCACACACCCGAGACGGTCGAGTACGGCATCTCATCGTTCATCTTCCGCGCGACGCGCCCCTTCCACCCGGAGAGGTTGCACGCGGCCCTCGGGAGCCGCCCGCGCCCAGGGGCCCTCGGGAGCCTCGTTCGTATCAAGGGTGTGCTCTGGCTCGCCACGCAGTACGACGACCAAATGCACTGTCAACTCGCCGGGACGCAGTTCAGCGTTGTGCCGGGGCCGCCGTGGGGCGAGGCTGGTGAGGCTTTGGGAGGGTGTCTCCAGGGCGAGTCTTCTGACGAGCACGGTAAGCGCAAGACTGAGCTCGTGTGCATTGGGCTGCAGCTCGACCCCACGGCGGCCCAGGCGGAGCTGGAGGCATGTCTGCTGACGACCAAGGAGATGGCACGCGGCGTGGCGAGATGGAAGAAGCTGCGAGATCCATTCCCTCAGCACACGCACGTGCACGAGCACGTGCACGAGCACGTGCACGAGGGCCACACAAGCCAGGATCATTCATACCGCGAGCACACGAGCCAGGAGCATTCACACCGCGAGCACACAAGCCATGTGCACGAGCACAGCGAGAGCCACGAGCACGGCCATGTCCACGACAGCACCTGCGAGCACGATGTGGACGGCAACGAGGGCTTCGCGCGCGGCGGCGAGGGCGCCCACGAGCACGCCCATGCAGACAAAAGGCCGAGGCGCCGCAAGTAAATGTCAGCTTGCACGATCAGGCGCGAAGCACACAGGGTGAGGCGTGCGGCTTGATGTGGACACTGGCTGTAATGTGTAAGGGGGTAGACTCGGTCTGTCTACCCCTTACTGGCTGCTGGATGTTCGCAGGCTCGAGGCTGCAGCGGACGGTGCGACGGGCGTGGAGGCGTCAGAACGAGTCGACGACTTGGATCAGATGCGTTGCGGTGGGCGATCTCAACTTCGCTTCGGAAGGCGCGAAGGGGAACACGAACAACCGTGAACCGCTGCGAATACCTCGATAATGTACACATCGAATGTAACCCCTCGAAGTAAACGTGCGTGTACGCATGCGCGTCGTAACTACTGCCCGACGACGGCGCCGCGGTATCGTGCTGGAGCGTTGGCCGTTGGCTTCTTTACGTAATCGGAGATATGTTTGCGGAGCGTACAAGGATGCATCGCATGGCCATACACATGGCGCAGCACTCCCGACTCACAAATAATCGGCAATCCGGAATCGGGACCCGCAGGAGTCGCTCTCCTGCGTCTCCCCTACGATTCGATTACGTTACGAGTAACAGTAAGTAACGTAAGTTAGTATCTTAGTAAGTAAACATCGCCTACAGGCAGCGTACACGTGGCGAGGGGGCCAGAACACCCCCAGCATGCATCCCCAGGCATACTGAGCGTGTACGGTGTTCAGCAACACGCGACGGGTTCGTTTTTTGCCAAGCAATGGAGCTCACCCTCCACACTACCTCCACCCGCACGTCCACCAGCACCACCGCGCACCCCGGCCCATCGGTGCATCGCTCTCGCCCCGCCCCCGCCGCGACCGCCCGGGGATGCTCTCAAAGACTTTTTGGTTTGTGGTTTGACTCGCATATGCCGCGGCCATAGCTGACCGCCATGCTTGGAGCTCGCAACAACGTACCTAGATTACAGTCACGCACAAGCATGATCATCTTTCAAGATTAAGGTAAAGGCCCCGCCCCGCACGTCAATCGACTGCAGACGGATCCAACGCCCTGACGAGCGACATGACAAGCTGCGGCTCAAACTGGTCAGAGGTGTCATTGGGCTCGGTGCGCAGGGTGCCGCTGAAGACTTCGAGCGCGCCTGGCAGGCACTCCACGCGAAAGGGTGCCGCACCCGCGAGCTCGCCGTCGAGGTTGAGCGCAATGCTGGAGCCCCCGTCGCCGCTCGTCGGGTGCGGCGTGAGGACGTAGGAGCGGCAGCGGATCGTCTCCACGAAGGGCAACTTGAGGTGCGAAGCGCCGCGCGCGCGGGCATTTGCATGCAGGATGTCCAGACCGCCGCTGCGGCTGACGATCACGAGGTCGAGGAGCCCGTCTGTCATGGACGCTCCGGGCGCGAAGCACACGCGCTTGCCCATGTGCATGTTGATCTGGGCCTGCACGAAGCTGCACTCGTCGAGTTCGCGCGTGAGCACCGTGCCGTCCTCCGCCGCAATCTCAAGCCGAGCACCGTAGCGCGTCTTTCCGGTGGCGATGAGCACGAGCCCTGCAAGCTCGTATTGCGCCGAGCCGAGCCAGCGCAGCGCATTCGCTTGCTCGAGCACCGCCGCGGGCATGCCAAAGCCGCAGATGTTGATCGCGTACTCGCTCACGCTCGCACTCGGCCCTTGCGTGCTCGCGCCCGAAGGCGCGTCCGAGGGTGTCTCGTCCGAGGGCGCGGCCGCCTGGACTGCCATCACGTCCACCCTCGAGGTCGCACCTCGCACGATGGCTTCGGCGGCGGCCGAGGCGCTCTCGAGCCCGAGATCGTACGCCCACGTGTTGCCCGAGCCTGCTGGGATCATGCCCATGGGCACGCGCTCGGCGCCCGCACGCCGCAGCAGCCCATTGGCAATTTCATGCGCTGTGCCGTCGCCGCCGATGCCAACGAACGCATCGAGGAGCGGCGTCGTGCGCGCTAGCTCGCCGGCATGCCCTGCGTACTGCGTCTCCAGGACGGTCACCTCGACCCCCGCACGCTCGAAGATGGGCAGCACGCTCTCCAGCGTCGCCTTCCCGATGCCGCCGCCGCCAAACGGGTTGACGACGACGTGGATGCGACGAGGCGCACCCTCCGTGGCCGTCGTGATGGCTGCTCCGGCCGCCTCGACGCTGCTGCTGGACTGCTGCTGCATTGAGACTGCGACGATGAGTGTCTCCTCGTCGACGGCACGCTTACGCGCTCGCTTTGAGCCCTCGGCCACATCAGCGCGCCGGCGAATGACCTCGGCGCCTTCGGCCATGAGCGCGCGGCGCTTGAGCAGCCGGCGGAGCTCCGCTTGCGTGCGTTCGCGCTCGAGCACGACCACTTTGCCCTTCTCGAGTAGCGCCGACGCCGGCCCGCGCGGTCGAGCGCTCGGGAAGCGTTCTACGCGGAGCCGCTCGCCGGCGTCATACCAGGATGCAGTACTCGACGCTGCTTCTGCTTCAGCTGCTTGGACTGGGGATTTTGCTCCTCGCCGACGGATGCCGAAAGTGATGCGCGCAACGAGTGTCAGCGTCAGAACCAGCAAAGCGCCCTGCCATGCGAGCTTCAGGTTCACGCCTGACATATCGAGGAGCAACAGGATCGGCCTACGAACAAGACCGGCCCAGGAGGGCTCGAGATTCACCACGGGAACGCATAGAGCGGGCGCGTAATTACGCGCGTGCGAGCGGAGCTGCGGCCGCGCAGGCAAGTGGAAGTGGAAGGACTCTACAAGCGCCGGGAGGAGCAGGAGCGCGACGCAGGGGCATCGCGTTGAAAGTGAAGTGCACATCGATCGGTGTCGCGACTTGTGTGAGGGTCTCGCGTGATCGACCGCGACTTCTGCACGCGATTTCCCCTAACCACAACGTAGGGTGTGAATGTGGTCTCTAAAAAAGAGGTAGTCTCTAAAAAAAGAGATATGAGGCCACGTACCGCGCGGTACGCGGCCTCATACCTCTTTATATATTCTTTATCCGCACAGAAGAGCAGTATTTTGTTTCGTTCCGCGCACCGTGCATGATTTGATCGAGTGGTGATTTCATGAGGTTTGTTCAGCTTTGCGTCGGGATCCCAAATCAGCATCCTGAAGAGTGAGGAATCTTTTCCGACAATCTCGCATGCGAGGTCTTTCTCGCGCATCCCGAAAAGCGCGCGGCCCTCGCAGGGAGATCGATGGCGCGGCTCGGTGCGACCCTTGTGGCTGTGGGCATGGCAGCGCAACCCGCCACCGCGCAAGCAAAGGGTACTGCTTGCTGCTGGTGCGACCCGAAGACCCCCGCGGAGGCCAACAGTTTCGTCGACTCGCAGAAGACCGCGATGAAGCTGATCTTTTCCGACGAGTTTGAGGAACAGGGCCGCAACTTTGCCAATGGGCATGACACGAAGTGGACGGCGCTCAACATTGGCGACACGTCCAACCAGGGCGCTGCCTACTACCTGCCGCAGCAAGCATCGGTCGTCACGGACATTGGCGATCCCACAAATGCGACGCTTCAGTTCAAGCCGGTATCCGCACTCCAGATTTTGACGGAAAATGAGGCGTTTACGGGTGAGTCGCCGACTGGCGAGAAGGGCATCTACATGCCGTCCCGTTCGGCGATGCTCCAGTCGTGGAACAAGTTCTGCTTCACCGGTGGCGTCGTCGAGTTCCGTGCGCGCCAGCCGCGGGGTGGGGGCTACTGGCCTGCGCTGTGGCTCTTTGGCAACCTCGGCCGCGCCGTCTACCAGAACTCGAACACCGGCCTGTGGCCATGGTCGTACAGCGAGTGCGACGGAGACCTGCGGCTGCCGCCCACGGAGCCCCCGCAGCGCATCAGCGCGTGCGACGACCGCGACCTCGAGACGGAAGGGCTCAATCCTTTCCAGGGTCGCGGTGCCACCGAGCTTGATGTGCTCGAGGGCGCGGTCAGCAACACGGGCCAGGATGCGTACGTCGTGGGATCGCTGCAGCTCTCGCCGGGCATCCCGCCCTTCTTCAAGCCGTACGGCCAGCCAGGCGGCTTCCCCGCCAAGAATAACGACGGTAGCGCGGAGTGGTACAAGGGCCTGACCTTCGGTGCACCGGTGCCAAACCTTGCGAGCGGCGGCTTCCCCAATAACGGCTGGTACGGCCCGCCGTGGGGTGCCGATTGCCCCACGGGCTGCCCCGACGCGCTCTCGGGTGGCTTCATCCACCTCAACGACCTCGACACGCGCTACTGGACCTACCGAATGGAATGGAAGCCCGGACCCAACGGACATATCTCGTGGTGGTATGACGGCGCCTTTGTGTGGGCGATGGCGGCAGAGGCTTTCGGAGAGTACTCGGTCTGCAGCACGCGCAGCAGCAAGAAGGATTGCTGGCGCACGCCACCGCGCATGATCCCAGAGGAGCCCATGTCGATCGTGATGAACACGGCCATCGGCACCTGGAACGGCGGCCCAGGCGCCATCGACGGCAAACATTGGCCCGCCAGGTTCTTCGTCGACTATGTGCGCGTGTGGCAGGCGGAGGAGAACATCGGGTGCAACCCGCCCGACTTCCCGACCAAGGTGTACATCGAGAAGAACCACGAGCTGTACGGCGAGCCCGTCTCGCCCCTCGGCTACGACACGTGCCCCGAGAAGTATCCGCCCAAGTCGCATGCGAAGATGGCCGACCTCCATGCGAAGGCGCATGCGATCCGCTCAGAGCGGGCGGCCAAGGGCCTACCTCAGCACGTCGCGGAGCGCGCGGCGAGCATAGCCTCATACCCGGGCGTCACCACCTCGCGCACTTCCCAGGCGCCGGTGCAGGCTCAGCACCCCACCAAGGTGGCGATGGCCACGGCCATGATGGCGCAGCAAGCTCAGATGATGGCGGACGAGCGCGCGAGGCAGGAGGCCGCCGCCGCCCAAATGGCACGCGGTGGGCAGGCGAGCTTCTCCGCGTACGCTCTCAACGCCCTCTACACGCAGCCGTTGCCGCCGCAGCAGCAGCGACGGGGCTTCCTTGACTTCGCCCCCGCCGCCGAGCCCTCTGCCACCTCGATGGGCTCGTTCCTTCTCATCGTCGGTGTGGCCGCTGCCAGTCTGCTTGCTGTCGGCCTTCTGCAGCGCCGCGCAAAACAGGGGACGCTCTTGGAGACGCCGTGGCCGCGTGCCCAGGTGGGCGCTTACCGGGCGCCGCCAGCCGCCGACGCCGAGTACGTCGCCTACGGCCGCTGAGCGGCATCAGCATGACCGGCATACTCGAGGCATGATCGATCAAGGGAGTGGAGGCATCTGCTGATGTGGCTGCGTGCGACGGGCATATGGCGCCCAAGGGTTGTTGAAGGCATGATGGGTGTGGAGGAGGGATTTGGGGCAAGCCCCAGTGATCGCTGCTGGTTCCAGGGGCGTTGTGTGTCCCACAGCGCCGCCTGATAAGGTTGGTTATTTGGGATGCGGCGCGGCGCTTTACAGCACAACCATTAGCGACCCTAAGTATGAAAAATGGATTCTTTGGGGTACATGCGCGGCTGTGACCTGCTGTTGTATGTGTCCTTATAGGCACGTCCGGTCGGCCGCGTCGTGTCACTCTCGCAAATAACAGTATGGAACCACGAACATTCTGAACCGTAACATTGTATGAGCCTTAGTTTCTCGCCTCTGCCCTGCTCTCTCGACTGCTAAAGCAACTTTGGCCCCTGCAATATCACTGCAATAGGTGTACAGAACGAGCATGTTTTCAGCCGTGCGCGCGCACGAGCTGGACGAACTCTTCCTTGGTGATCGTGGAGGTGCCGTTGACAGCCCCTTGTTTGATGAGCTCCTCTGCCTGCGCGGCGCTGATCCTCTTGTCGGTGGCCTTTTTCCACGCGACAACGAGCTCATCTGTATCCATCTCGTTGTTGCCGTCGTCGTCGTAGTGCTGAAAAACCTCGAGCAACTTTGCATCGGAGAACTGGTCGGCGAAGGAGCGGAGGTTCCCTTGGTCATGTCGCTTGCGGATCATCGCGATGAATTCAGTCTGGTCGAGCGTGCCGTTCTTGTTCTTGTCCGCTTCGTCGATTTTCTCCTTCGCCTGCTCCACGGTCAGCACTTCGCCTGTCGCCTTCTGCCACGCCTGTATCAGCTCCCTGGCATCGAGGGCGCCGTTGCCATCGGCGTCGATCTCGTTGAAGGCGTCGACCAACTCAGCATCGGTCTTAGCTGCAAACGCGGCCGCAAATTTGAGGAGCGACAGCTTGGTATGGACGTGCGCGCGCAGCTTCGAGACCTGGATCGCCACCATGTAAAAGCAGAACGAGCCGGCCAACCAAGGCGTGACCAGCCAGTGAAGGGCATAGAGCATGAACTTGACGGGGCCTTCCCCGACGGGCGGCACCAGGGTGTGGTCTGTGATCAGGAAGATCGCCACGCCGAGGGTGGGCGGGAACATGGCCTTGGCCCATTTGAAGTAGATGAGGAGCATCCCAGTGACGATGATCGTCACGCTCACGCTCTCAAGCATCAGGTAGCGGAGCAGCATGCCGAACGCCCATGAGCCCAAGGTGCACTGCAGGAAGACCTTGTAAGGCGGCGGGGAGGGGTTGATGAAGAACACGATCGCCATTGTCAGCATTGAGCCGTTGAACAGCGGGAAGGGACTGTTGACCGCAACGCCGTTTCCCAAAATGAGATCCGCCCCATGCAAGATGAGGCCTGTTGCAACCACCGCGCCTCCTGCAATGCACGCATCGACGATGGTGAGGTCGCTCCACTTGTAAAAGAGCATGAGATACTTCTGATAGTCAGGCGACGCAGTCGATGCCTGCGACTCCATCGCTACATAGTCATCATCAGCTGCGGGCTCCATCTGCTCCATCTTCTTCGTCGTCATGCGTCTGGTCACGACGCCGATGCCCAAGACGAGGACGACGCCGACGGCGAGCAAGCCGAATGAACCGAGGCCCTCGACGGACTCACTGAGCCACGAGGGCGGCGGTAGTGAGGGCGGCGGCACAGGGGGGGGAGGAAAGGGCGGAGGAGGCACGGGCGGCGGTGGCGCAGGCGGCGGTGGCGCAGGCGGCGGTGGCGCAGGCGGCGGTGGCGCAGGCGGGGGAGGCGTGGGTGGCGGTGGCGACGGCGGCGGAGAGAGCTCCTGGCAGACGATGGGCGCGAAGATGCAGATGCATAACAACAATCGCATCGCGACTGAACCGCGGAGAAAAGTTGGTCGCGAAAGTGCGCGGGCGAGAGATCGCATTTCGACGGAACCGTTAATTAATGACGTTACGTACTTTAATTTCCCCTTCAAAACTGGTTCTCGAACACTGCCGGGGTTCATGGGTTGTCTCAATTTCCTAAAGCGGCAAGTTCTATGGAAGAAAGCTCGCAGCGGCCGCGGAGTTCCCGAAGCCTATCTTCACATGCGGTGCAACCTCCTCCTCGTCCCCACGGCCCTGGTGGCGGCGCAGTCGACTGGCATTAACGTCTTTGCGACCAACAGATTTTACGTTGACCCATACTTCCAGAAGAACGTGGACGATGCGACGGCAGGCGTGACGGACCCCGCCACGCTCGCAAATCTGGGCAAGATGCGTCAAACAAGCACGGCGCACTGGATCACGAAAAAGAGTATCATCAACACGACGGAGCCCATCCTAAAGGGGGCAGCCAGCCAGTCGCCGCCACCGCTGGTGGTCTTCGTCGTATACAATCTGCCCAACCGAGACTGCGACGCCGACAACTCGCTCGGCGAGTTCTGCTGCGCTACGAAACCAGACGGCTCGTGCGACTACCTCGCGGAGGGCGACTGCAGCACGGGGCTGAGCCAATACAAGAACGACTTTCTCGATCCGATCGCCGCCGTCGTCGCCAAGTACGCCGACAAGGTGCCGATGGCCTTCGTTCTCGAGCCCTCGTCGATCCCCAACCTCGCGACAAACAAGGGCAACCCAAAGTGCGCCACCTCGGCCACCGAGGCATCGTACACAAAGGGTATCCCGATGGCGGTCGACGCGCTCGCGGCCGCCGCCCCCAAGGCTTCCATCTACATTGACGCCGCGCACGGCGGCTGGCTCGGCTGGGAGGCGAATGCGCAAGCGTATGCAACCCTCTTTAGCACTCTCCAAGTTACGGCAAAGGTGCGCGGCCTTGCGACGAATATGGGCAACTTCCAGCCGTTGGGCGTGCCGTGCCCGGCGTCGGCATTCGACGACTCGATGCACAACTACTGCGGTTCCACCGGTGGCGTTTGTTGCGAAGACCCGTGCGCTCTCCTTCCACAGTTCTCGAGTGGGAACAATGAATACAACTACATTCAGGCTCTCACGAAGGAGATCAAGCGGGCGATCCCATACTGGGACCCGCACTACATCATCGACACGTCGCGCAACGGCATCACGGACGAGCGCTCCAGCTGTGCCAGCTGGTGCAACGTGCGCGGCGCAGGCCTCGGCAAGACGCCCTCGTCCAACAATCTGCTGCCTAATTTGGTGGACGCTCTCTTCTATCTGAAGACGCCGGGCGAGTCCGACGGGTGCACTGAGACACTGCCGGATGGCTCGACCTGCCACGAGTACGATAAGACATGCGGCGACCCCGACGCCATCGGCTCGCAGCCCGGCGAGCCCAAGGCCCCCGTCTCGGGCACCTTCTGGAACTTCTATGCTGTCTCGCTGGCGAAGAACGCACAATTCGTCGCCCAGTCCAACAAGACGGCACAGCTCGCCACTCAGCCTGGCCCGATCCTGGTGGCGCACAAGGGCAGCTTCGGCGGCTCGGCCCACCTCGCGATGACACACCAACACTGAGATCCGAGGGAGGGGACCCAGGCGCGGCGGAGGCGAGGGGGCGGATTGCAGGGCGGGACAGTATAGGTCTGCTGGGCAGTCGCGCTGGGCCTCTTGTGCGCGCGGTTCAAATGCGAATGAGAGCGGAGCATGCATTTCACACAAGATGTCTAATACCGAAGACGCATTGCGCAAAGCGCGCGCGAACTAGCGGGTTGATTTGCAGACCGGTGCACAGCGTCAGCAGTCCCGACACCGTACACGCTTAGTATGCCTGGGGGCGCCCCCCTCGCCACGTATATCGGCTGCCTGTTGGCATGTTTTACTTACTTACTAAGTTGGTTACTACTCAGCAGTCCCGACGCACCCGCGAGTCCGGGACTTCACGTGACGTGGCTGGGTCCCGTGAGCCGCGATATGCCCGTGGGGCCACGCCCGATAAACATGTGCGTCACGAAAAAAAGAGTGTGGCACAGATTGAAGTGGGTGTCGAATTACAAACTTGGGCTGTGAAGCTGCAGCTGTCTGCAACTCCCTGAGTGCTCATCCATCAGGTTGCAGCTCACCACGCCCCCGTGTGCGAATGGAGTTGCAGCCTCTCCCCATGGTGCAGGGAGAGTTCGAGCGGCCTCTCCCCATGGTGCAGGGAGAGTTCGATGACGAGATGCTTTTAGACGAGCTTTTGATGACGGTGAGTGAGGGGCGAATCGAAGTACATGCGTCTTCCGGGCCAATCGAAGTGCCCATGTCTTCCGGCTGCTGGTCGAGACAGCTCTGCGGTCGAGACCATCCCTGCACGCCAGGCTTCAAGGCTGGCCCTGGACACTTCAAAAACAAGTTCTGCGAGCGCTGCCGCAAGGACGGAATTCTGATCTTGGCGGAACGCGTGTGTCTGACGACGTCCGAGTTGCAGCTGCAACAATTCGAGAACAGCAACGGGAGGAGCGTCTGGACTCAGGGCGCCCGGCTGGTCAATCAAACCATGAAGTGTGCTGGCCCGGCGTTGCTCATCTTTGAGGGACGCGTACCGGCAGTCATCGCGGCGTCCGCGGCCCCACTGCCGGACAGCTGGCTCTGCCATGACGCATCCTTCCGCGGTGCCGCATGCATCCGCTTCACAATTTCAAAGGGAACGCTCGTGCCGGTGTCCACCGTGCCGACGGCGCTCTGCGCACAGCTCTTGCCGAGGCAGCTCTCCGCGCTCGAATTTGAGTCCGCCCCTAAGCGTCGCCGCGCCAACGATGCCCAGTCAACACGGCGCCCATCTTCTACGGCCTCTCCCTCTAGTGATGACTACCTCGCGGACCAGGAGGGTCGAGGCAACGGGAGCTCTGCCGCGAGTGCGTCGCCGCCTAGGTTGGTCGCAGCTGCGGAGCCGACTGGAGACGCATGCATGCACTCGCTCGGCATGCATGCGCCCGAGCAAGGGCCCGAGCTAGGGCCCACCCTCGAACTTTCGCGCATGCTTGCGCCAACGGGCGCCCAGAGTGGCGCCCAGACCCGCATCAGAGCGCCACCCTCGAACCGCCGCACGCTGCTCGCCGCACACGTGACTCTCGAGAGGGAGATCGCCGCCGCACTCCGTATGGGCGTACTCCCTCCATTTCACGCTCCAGAGCCCGAGGTCGACCGCGAGGATTGGTTCTTGGGAGCGGACGTCGCATTCCCATTAGGCTCCGGCTACGACGCATCCCCCCTCCCCCTGGCGTCCGAGCCGACAGAGCACCCGTTCTCGATGCAGGAGAGGGAGCTCCTCTCGGCTCTTCTGCCACAGCTCCGCCTCTCGTCCGCCATACTGCGGGCCTCGATGCCTCTCTCCGACGAGCCGCCTGACGCCCACGAGTTTGCCACTGCTACGCGCGAAAGCACCCCGTGGGCCTCTGGCGATCCGCCGTTCGTATCGGCTCCAGATGATCGGGCGCGGCCGGCGACGGCAGGTACGCTGCCGCCGTCGCCGCCCTCGCTATCGCGCCCCTTGACTAGCGAATCTCTTCTGTTCGCGACGAATGGCAAGTCGGCGGCTCCGGAGCTGAGCGGTACATGTACCACGCTGAAGGCTGCGAAGTGCACCGTGGGCACGCAGACTGGGCTGACGGTGAGTTGGAGTTTCGTCTACACTATTGTGGATTTCGCTATCTGGTTCGCTTGGTTTCCGACGATGGTTGTCGTTGGCGTATTTCACGTCTACATGTCGCCTATCGAGAGAAGTTGGTCGACAGCGATCTTCGAATTCATCCTCCCTTTCATTATCTTTTTCGCGAGCATCGCCATATTCGTACTCGTGATCCGTTCGGTCGGCATTCTCGACGTTCGCTCGGCGCGCGTGCTCACGGCCACGTGGTGGGGCAGATTATTCCGGTGTTGCTGCCTGCCGAGGTCTGAGCGCTATCGCGTGATGGATGAGGAGAAGGCCTCCGTCATTGAACTTGACAAGAGCGTGAATAAGCGGCTCCTGGACCGGACCTCCCGGAGCTCGATCTGTATCTGCTTCCTTTTGCTCGCCAATCTGTACTTGGTGGGCAACAGTTTCTTTGTGCGAATGTTCATGCTGAGCGACAGTTCGGATGATGATTTCGAGGCCCAATCTGCGGCAACATTAAACAGCTCCAGCATCATCCAGAACTCCAGTCTTCAGAACGTGAGTCTTCCGAACTCCACAGTCTTCTGAACTCCAACGTCTTCTGATCTCCAGTCTTCACAGCTCTCCACAGTCTTCACAGCTCTCCACAGTCTTCACAGCTCTCCACAGTCTTCACAGCTCTCCACAGTCTTCTGCTCTGACTAGGAGCGTGTACTCTCTGTTCTTGGTTCTCGCGTACAGTACGTGATCTGGATGGTCGCTGACTACGTGAACTACTACGTGATCACTCCGACTGATTCCCTGGCCGCACGTGAACGGTGAGCGAGCCACTCTGAGAGGCCACAGTGCCGTGTGCTGCAGTGCAGAGTGTGCTGTCACGGGATCCGGGGGCGTACATTGAGCTTCAAGGATCCCGAAGCCGAACTGCGAACCGTTGAAACATGAAGTTCTCGTCGACACGGTACATGTACAGCCCGGCCGTAATTGTTGCGTATCGGACCATTCTCAATTTTGAGTGTGACTGTGAGTTATGTATCGCCGAGTACTAGTACCGTACTAGTAGTAGTACCGACTAACTGACGACATGATCGGACATGCCGCGAACCGACGACGGATCCGAGGACGTTTTAGAACCCGGCCACCGCGAGAACGCAGACGCGACCGGGCTAGACACCGGGACTAGGAGCCCGGCCCATGGCCGGCTCCCGTGGGGGGCTGTTTGATAACCTCAACATCCCTATTCACAGATGCGCAGCACAGAGAAGACACCGGGATCGGAGCGCACCCGGCACGGCACGAAGCAGCAACGGCATCCAGCAGAAACGAGAAAGTAGCGCGTTACTTGCACCGTGCGCTGAGAGACTTGATGGGGTTGGCGTGGGGAGTCCGGACCCTGTCCCCCCTTTATGTCGCGTTAAGTACTTAACTGTTAACTTTGATTTGCGGAGGTGGTTTTAATCCCCCAACCGAGCACTCCGACTCCCACACCACTCCAGCCACAGCTTGCCCGTCAGGCCATCTCTCTGAAGTCTGGTGGTCTGGACTCTTGCCATGCGCGGCGCGGCCGGGTGTCAGCTGTACGCTCTCCACCCCAGCACACGCGCGCGCGCGCGCAGCGTAGGGTAGGTTTTCCTCTCAGCTATCCCACGCATCACCGAGTATCCGAGTCCGGACCCTGTCCCACCCTGTCCCCCCATTGCAGTGGTTTTTATCCCCCAACCGAGCACTCCCGCGCCGCTCCAGCCACAGCTCGCCCGTCTCTCTGGTGGTCTGGACTCTTGCCACGCGCGCCACGCCGCACGCGGCCGGGTGTCAGCTGTACGCTCCACCCCAGCACACGCGCGCAGCATAGGTTTCCCTCTCAGCTGTCCCACACATCACCGTCCTCCATGTTGCGCGTCATGTTGCCGTCATCATCGTCCATCGAGTCAGCGTCGCAGTCGACTGGCGGTACCGGTAGCCAATCGCCCGCATTGTTCGCCCTGCCTACACCCTGCCGGCCCCTCCTCCCCCGACGCCCCTGGCGCCACCGGCGCCACCGACGCCATTGGCGCCATCGACGCCACCGACGCCGAGCCAGCTACGCAGCCACGCCAAAGGGGCGAGGGCCGTGTTGAGCACCGGCCACACGCGCGGCGCGAGCGTGAGTGCACAGGTGCACAATCCCCGCCGGGAGTGCGGCGAGGAGCACGGCGCGATGGGCGCTGTGGTAGGGCGGCAGCGGCGCAGCTCTGGAGCGTATGTTCGGCCCATACAGCCCAAGCGAGCCGCTACGCTCCCGCGGCGGGATGCCTCCCTCAGAGGCCGCCCATGCTAACTCGTCTGTCCAGTTGCCTAATATGGAACTGTCTCCCTCCTCGGCCTTGTCGCCCGACACGGCGCCCTCGTCGTCCGCGCGCGCGAGGAAGGCGAGCACGAGGACGACGAGGACACCACTCAACAAGACTATGAGCGCGACCATGAGTGCCGGCACACGCCGCACGCCGCCACGGCCGTGGATCAAGGCGCCGTCTCGGGCGCCGAGGCGGTGGAAGGCACACAGGGACAAGCCGACCCAGCACACATTGAGGAGCGCCGCGATCCACCGGAGCACTTCCCACGCGGGCGAGGCGGCGGCGGCGAGTTGCATGGGATCGTTCCACCGCGCGGCGAGTCCATCGGTCGGGTCTTCGAGCCAGACGCGTATGGCGCTCGGCAGGCAGGAGCGCAGGCCGAGGAGCAGAACCACGAGCCACAGGCCGATGGACGAATATAACCTCGGGGAATTCCGGCTCATCCACCGACCCGTCCACACGACGCACACCTGCAGCATTTAGGGCAATCAGGGAGGCGATTTCAGCATGCAGGTTGGGATGCATGCCGCATGCAATTCGGGAGGCGCGGCGAAGCCGGCATGCACACCATCGCGGCGGGCAAGTGCAGCCCGTGCAGGAGGGCGTAAAAGGGGTTGATTACAGAGGGGAGCGCGGTGATAAAGGGGAGCGCGGTGATGGCCGTTGGTTGGCACTGATTATCCTTGATTTCCCCGAGGGCAGCGGTGAAGGTGGCGATGGCGGAGGCGGCGAAAAAGGTGGCGAGGGCGGCGGTGAAGGTGGCGAGGACGGAGTTCTCGAAGTTCTGGACGGCGGCGAAGGCGGCGTCATGGGCGGTGGAGGCGGCGATGGCGGCGAGGACGAGGGCGGCGGCGGCGAGGGCGAAGTTGGCAGCGAAGGCGGCGAGGGCGGCGGCGGAGCAGACCATTGCTGGGTACGATGTAAAGGGCGACCAATCCAAACCAGGGCTGAAGAGTCCGGTGGGCGCGAACACGGCCTCGAGGTCCGCCCATAAGCCTACAGAGAAACGATCGAACGCGAGAAAGAGCGACGCAAGCAGCAGCAGCTGCCGCCCGTCCATGAGCAGCCGTATCGCGTCGTGCATGCGCCGCTGCACGCCCGCCTGCGTCGCGCTTCCAGCAATGAAGACCACACAGTAGATGCTGAGCTTGAACGTGAGGAAGCACGAGAGCCCGAGAGCCCCGACAGTGCCAAGAGCGCCCCACGCGTACGCGAGGGCCGTTGGGAGGGTCGCCAGCAGGCGGGTGGGAAGGGCGGCGCCGGCTGGCGCGACGCATGCAGCCGCGAAACGGACGAGGAGGCTCGAGACTGCCCCAAATGGTGCAAGGACCAAGAGCCACGTCACGAGCGACACGAGCCCCGCGGCGAGCGGTGCGCACACGACGGGCAGTAAGCACTCGAGCGCATACGCGGCGTTCGCGACGGCGGGCAGGGCGGCCCAGCAGCGCCGGCTCATCGTATACCCTTGCGTGTTGTTCTCTCCAAACAGGTCACCCAACGGGCGCGTTGTGTGGGTTTCCCCCGGGAGGTCGCGGCACACTGGCATCACGAGGAATTCAGCGTCAGCTGCATTGACCGCGAATGGAACTGCAGGAGTAACGCGAATTGGCCGCTCCCGCGCTTCATCGGATCTCAAGCGAGGCCGGCTCCGCACGGGCGGCGGGTGCAGCGGTAGCACGTCCCATCTCTCGAGCCTCTTCATCAGCGCAATCAGACGGAACGTGCCCGCCCCCAAAAACGAGATGTCGAGCTGGCGCACCGCCAGGTAGAAGGCCAGCCTGGGTGGCACAGCACGCAGGCTGGCGCGTGCGAGTGCGAGATGCGCCAGGCTGAGCACGAGCTGCGCGACCGCCAGCTGCGTCGCGCGCGGCCCCTCGAGCAGCGCCGTCAGCGCCGAGCACACGCCTGCGCACAGGACGTCCGCCAGCTGCAGCACAGCGCCTGCAAGAAGAGCGCCAAAGAGACGTCGCAGGGGGCCAAAGGTGATGGCACGCTGCCCGACGAAGGCGAGGCGCATGCGCGCCTCGGCCGTGCGCTGCCCGCCAATCACCGGGCACGAGCACCGCTCGGACTGAGGCCCCAAGCAGAGCCAGCAGAACGAGTGGCCGCAGCGGCAGACCATGTGGTTGCAGCCGGCGCGCCGTTCGATGAAGACGCTGCAGCGAGGGCACTGGCCCGCGTCGCGGCCTTCGCACCAGCGCACGAGCTGCGCCGCGGGCAGCTCCTCGCACAGCGTGCCCGGGTGCCACGGGGCTTTGCAGTCATGGCACACCGAATGGCCACACGAGGGGCACTCTCGCGGGCGCGGGCCGACCCGGCCGCTCCCATGCCAAAGGGCTCCGCCAAAGCCGAGGGCACCCAGCACGGCGGTGGCGATGCCAAGCCGGGGCGTCAGCCCGATCGCTTCGCTCAGCGCCGGGTACAGCAGCGGCAGCGAGGCGAGCGTCGCACTGCCCGCGAGGCATGCCACCGCCGCGCCTGCTGACACCAGCGAATCTTCGACGCACGGCAGGCACACGGCGCCGCAGCCCGGCTGTGCGCACCAGCGCGTCTCCGGGTCACGCTCAGCGCGCTGCGCGGCGACGAACGCGTCGTATCGGTGCAGCCACGGCCCATCCAGCGATGCCGCCACCTCGGCGCGGCTCACCTCCGGGCAGTGGCGCTCGCCGGGGTCGGTGCCGCTCGCCGGGCACGGCAGCTCGAGCACAGAGCGCTCGTCGATGCGCACGCGCAGATATTGCTGCCAGCAGGGCCCGCAGAAGGTG
>JWZX01002918.1:0-16744 GCA_001275005.1 Chrysochromulina tobinii
ACAGCGTCACCACGAGCAGCCCGATGAAAGCGAACGCAACACAGCACCAACTCCACATCCATGCGGGTGCGGCCTTTGTCGTCGTGGTCGTCGTCGGCGTCGCAGACGGCGCGTGCGCTCGCAGCTCTGGAGGGGTTCGCAGCGGCGTCCGGGCCAGGGAATTGTCATAGGATTCCGGACCAGGGAAGCTGGCCCAAGCAGGTCGTGCTACGCCGCCGCCGTTCCCTTTAGCGGCCGCGTGCGAGCCGTTGCAAGAGCTCTCCTCATCCTCCAGGAGCTTGTAGCGCGGCAGCTGTGCAAGGTCGAGGATCAGTCTCACAGCAGCAGCTTTCTGCTTCACGACCGCTGCCGCCCGCTGCGCCAAGGAAGCTTGTAGGATGGCGTTGGCCTCGAACCTGCTCCGCGCTACTGTTGGCGGCGTGTGCGCCGGGGTGGGCGCCGGAGTTGGCACGGTCGGGATCGGTAGCCTGACTGTCCTCTTGAGAAGCGGCGGCGGCGACGGCAGCCGGGTCGCCGCGGCATCGGATAGCCTATCTTCGTCCAGAGACCGACTCGCCTTGCGTGCGGCCAACGAGAGCATCAGCTCATGCGGCGGCGGCAGCAGGTTATGCGCTGGCCACGGCTGCATGCAGCCAGCTGCACGCAGCGGCGTGGCCACACCTTGCAGCCACACCCGTCACTCACTTTGTCGACGAGACAACTTTTTGCATGCATTTTGCCGGAGATACACGGCGGGCACTTCGCATGCCACAGGTCCGTCCGCTCCGCGATTGAAGTCAGATCGAAAACCCCGTGAAACTATTGAAATGACGAAACCCTTATTCGCGACCGAGTCTCGATGTCGTCCATCCATCGCTTCCTCCTAGTGCTGAGAGTCGCCGCCATTTCTGCCGTTCCGTGGCAGTCCGATGCTCCCAAGAGTCAAGATTTTTTCAGCAAGGATTTTTTGGTTGACCATATCAACTTCATCCTCAACTTCTACGAGCCGCGAGTGCTTGACTCTACCGGCGGGTTTTTTCAAGGCTTCTTCCAGAACGGGACTACGTTTGATGCACACTTCAAGCAGATCGTGAGCAGCGCACGCATGGTGATCAACTTCATGCGCGCGAGCAATATCACCGGACGGCCGGAGCTGCTCGCGCTCGGATCCCACGGTCTCGACTACGTCGAGAATGTGCACTACCAGCGCACCACGGATCAGTACGCCTTCTCGATCCTCGACGGCAAGCCGGCGGACATGACACAACAGGCCTACGCGTATGCCTTCCTGCTCGGCATGCATTCTTCGGTCGTCAAAGCAGGAGTCGCCAGTAACGACTCGAACGTAGTCCGAATCTTCAGCCATCTGTGCGTGCAGCCCAGAATGGCGTTTGCGTCGCTTGTCATGCTCGAGCCTGCTTGAGCCTGCGGCGTGTTGAGTGGCGTACTGAGCGGCGTATTGAGCGGCGTACTGAGCAGCCCCCGATCGAATCGCGTGCCCCGCGCAGCGAGAGGTTCTTCTACCTAGGCGACCAGCAAGCTGCCTACCTCGACACGATCGCCGCCAACGGGACCGTCGACACGTACCGCGGTCAGAACTCGAACATGCATATGTGCGAGATGCTCATCGCAGCGTACGAGGCGACGAACAACCGCACGTACCTCGCGCGCGCCGAGGCGCTGGCGCACACGTTCGCGGTCGTGCTCGCCGCCAAGGCTGGGGGCTTCGTGTGGGAGCACTACGACGAGCAATGGAACATCAACTGGAACTACAACATCAACGACCCGAGCAACATCTATCGGCCCTGGGGATTCCAGCCTGGTCACCAGATGGAGTGGGCGAAGAACCTGCTCAACCTGAACCGCCATGAGCCGGCCGCATGGAAAGTGCAGCGCGCGCGTGAGCTCTTCGATGGCGCCTGGAGCCTCGCTTGGGACGATGCATACGGTGGGCTAGTCTACGGCTTTGCACCCAACCGCTCGTGGTGCGACACGGGCAAGTACTTTTGGGTACAGGCGGAGGCGCTTGCGACGGCGGCGCTGCTGCACGAGGCGACAAGCAACATGACCTACCTGCACCAGTACAAGCGCCTATGGAGCTATATTTGGCAGAAGTGGGTCGATCACAGGTACGGAGCATGGTACGGGTTCAACCTGACGCGCGAGAACGAGCTCGTGAATGATCGAAAGGCGATCGCCGGCGCCAAGTGCGACTATCACTCGATGCAGGCGTGCATCACGACGCTTACCGTCTTCGAGTGAGCCGTCTCGAAAGCGAGGAGCTACTAGTACGTGCATGGTGCCAAAGTGGGCCGTCTCGAAAGCAAAAGGCTTGAAAGTGCCACCTTGTCAACCGATGCGGGTGATGTGCAAAAGTGTCGTGTTGGAGGCGCGCAACATGCACGGACTACGGCGTAACAGCTCTGTGTACGTAGATTTCTTTTGCGTTCATGAATCTAGGACAACCGTCGCCGACGCCGGATCGGATCTCGAGTACGTGGTGGCTAGACTCAATCTGGGGGCTCCGTTCCGACAAGGTTTCGTTAATCTCATGGCCCCTTAACTGAGGCCACTGCGACGCTGGCCCGTGCTTACCCGCCTCCCCCCCCACCTTGAAACCCAGCAGAACCTCTTCTGTGCCTCGGCCAAGCTGAAAACGCTCCCCAACCACTCGCCTCTTGAACTGGTCACACTTCACTGCTCATGCGAAGCATTTCGCATGCACGCTACCTGAACGGCCAGCTCGCGAGGATGACGATGAAAGCCAAGAGCCCGAGCAACATGCCGAGCAGCAGCAGATGCAAGCGCTGACGGGCCCTCTGATGCGCCCCCTGCAGCTGATGCGCCTCTGGGGACACCAGGGACTTGAGCCCAGGTGGCAGCTTCCCAAGGAAGCTCTGGGTGAACTGACGCCAGCACAAGGACCGCTGCTCGAGCTCGCCGCTGCTCGAGCGACCTCGTACCCGCGGGTGTGACGCGCCGGTATGGCGTTGGTATGGCGTGGGGGATTCCACGTCGCCGTACTCGTGCAGCTGCGGTGAGCCCTCGTTGCCGCTCTGCCACCGTTCTGCCGCCGGTGCAGCACCGGTTGAGCGCGGCCGCTTGACCGCACGCTCGTCCTCATCCTCGCTTTCAGAGGGTCTGCTGTGGCTCGTCTGCACACTCAAGGCTGCAGCTTTAGGCCCCAGCTCCTCAATAAGGGCAACGTCCTCGTCCTCTGGATAGGAGTCGTAGACATAACTACTGCGAGCTGCCGCTGGCGAAGATGAGCGTCGTCGCCGCTGTCCGATCGTCGCGCGTCCCAGCAGAGCACTTCTCATCCTCGAGAGAAAGGGATCGCGTCCGCCCCTCACGAGAAGCGTACCGACGTCCCACGCTCGCTTTGTTTCAGGGGCACGAGATGTGTGTTCGAGCTCGAGGCCAAAGCGCGGTGTCGGGCGCTGCTCGACCCCCTCAAGCAAAGCTCGATTTCAGGTTATACTCACTCAGCCCCATCAGTCACACCTATTGCAGTACTGTATTTGCCGTTAAATACTTGTGGGGTTCAACGAACCGCCCCTCGCCAGGGGGGAACAAGCAAGCTTGCTTGCTTACTAGGGGGAGGTCTAGTCGCACGATGGTTACATGTACCCGCCTCGTCTATTGAAGTTTACGGATCGGTGAGAAAAAAGACAAAAAACTTTTCTTTTAAACTTTGCTAGTCTCATTGACCGTTACTCGCGAAGTCCGCACACTGCAACCTCTTTAGGAAGGGGGAACCAAGCGACTGGGCGGCTCGGCTACTGGGCGGCCGCACTCGAAATCGCCCGCACTGCGACCTCGCCCAGTTGCTTGGAAACCCCTACCCTGTCGAGCGCGCGTCGGCCCCTTTGTTGCGCTCGACCCCCGAAGTCACAAGCATGCTTGCCGTGACGGCCTCTCTGTTGGCTCTTGCGCGTCCCGACCGCAAGTTCCACCATTCATTTCGCCACTCGAAATTTCGTTTTGCCGACATAATGGAGAATCGCAAGAATGACCTCTGCCTCGATGGAAATTCCTTGCCCACTGTCACGGAAAGCTGGTGTCGCGGTCAGGTGGGCGATGATCATTCAAGTTTATGCCTGGGCGTGGCTACCATTTTGAATGCTACGTGCGCAGAGCTCTTGGACGAAGAGTTTCTGCAACAAGTGGTTCGTAGGGTAGGCCTCGCCAATGATTTTCGTGGTGCCCGCATCTTCGGTGCCGAGGCGAACCATATGAGGCTTGCCGCCACAAACACGATAAAAGGCGGCATGTTTCAAGACCCTCATCAGCTGGCCGCCGCGCTCGTCCATTTTGGTCGCTCGCCAATCCCGATTCGCACCTACCTCGAGCTCGGCGTGCTGTCTGCCTGGACGAACGCCATCATCTCTGCCTTTTTCGCGCGCAAAGCCGATGGTCGTCATGAGTTTCATAGCTACGCCGTCGATGTCAGCGCACAATGGATTTCGAAGCCGACGTTGACGATCCTGTCGGCACTGAATGGGAGCTATGTAGATAGGGCTTCGCAGACGTACAAGCAGATGATCGCAGAGACACAGACCAGCCCGCGCTTCGATGTGTGTTTCATCGACGCTGACCACTCCTACGACAGCGTGCGCGCGGACTATGAGGAACTCAAGAGGAGGTGCGTGAGAATGATGCTCCACGATGTGGTAGATTTTGATTGCTTTGTATTCCATAGCTGGGGAGGAGGCGTACCCGCCTTTTGGGCAGAGCTGGTGTCCAATGTCAACCGCAGCAGGGTGAACGAATTCACCGCTCAGCCTGGAATCTTCCCACCAGTGCTCGGGATCGGCGTGCTCTCGCCTAGCTCCGCGACGGGAGATGGGCAAGCCGACAGCTCAACATGGCAGCGCGCTCCCATGGGCGCAGGATTCTATGGGAGTACGCCCAAGGCTGGCCTCTATAAGTGGCTTTGCAACACGGGAGCTGCGCGTGCGAAATCAACGCCTCTGCAAGTGTTCTGCGAATCGTGATAGTGGAGAGATCTGTTCTCCCGGCGCAGTGGGATGATCCCTACCGCCGGATGCCCGGATACTGCACTTATTCTGTTAGGCGGAGTGTGTCAGATGGTAATCAGGCGGGGGGGCTGCAGATAGTCTCGAGAGTACACCTTTGGACATCTCGCTTATTTGGGGCGTTTTGTATGTTTTTGAACCCGGTAGCGGTACCGCGACTCCGCGAGGAACTGCGTTCGACCTCCTCCCCCTTTCTGCAATGAATTCCTTTTGTGAAAAGGTCTGCATGTGTCTCATTTCGGGAGTCCTGTATTGCTTTCACGGTTGTGCTCCTTGCGTGTTGTGTGTATTCATCATGAAAAGGTCAGTTGGGAGGCCTCGTGATCGCCTTCCATGTCGGGCTGCCAGGCGATGCCAGCGGTGGGTGCTGGGCTGGATGCGCGCGAGTACCTCTCCAGCGAGGCGCAGAGGCTTCTTCGTGAGACGGCCGCGCTCCCTTCGATGGAGGCGCGCGAGCTCTGCAGAGTGCGGTGGCTGATCTACCGAGGCGACGAGAACTATGGCCTCGGCAATGTGCTGTATGACGTGGCATCCGCGGCGGCGCTGGCGCTGGCGCTCAACCGGACGCTCGTGTATGGCGCGGATGCCGTCGACCGCAAGTTCGGCACGCTTCTTCAGTGGCCGGGGCTGTTGACGATGAGAGACGCGGATGAGCTGCGTCGGCGCGCCCAGTGCCACCCGGAGCGCTGGCAGCTCAGCGCACAGCGGCGTGTCGTGTTCGCGCCCGACAAGTGCACGTTCCAGCGCACGTGGCGTCGAGAGCGCTCCGGCAAGGGCCGCTGCTTCAAGCGGCTGCTCGGCATCGACTGGCTCGAGGAGCATGCGCCTGTGATCGAGCTGAGTAAGGTGCACGCATTCACCGGTCTGCAGACTCTGCTCAAGTCGGCGCATGCACCGCTGAGGGAGCGCGTGCGGGCGCTCACAGGCGGCTGCTTGCTGGCCGGCAGCCGACCCAATCTCCATGGGGTGATCCTCGCCTCGCTCATGCAACCCTCCCCGGCCGTCCTCCACGCAGTACGTTGGGCTCTGTCACAGCAGCAGCAGCAGCAGCGCCAGCATGCGCACGAGTCCCACGGCTGGACGGCAGGCCGACTAGGAAAGAGCCGATACCTTCCTTGGACGCCGCCCCAGATCGGCCTCCACGTACGTGCCATGAACGACCACCGAGCCAAGAATCTCACCGGCGAGATGCAGGCGGTGCAGATGCAGAACGCCTTGATTTGCATTCACCGGGCGGCAAAGGCCATGGCGGCGAAGGCCATGGCGGCGGCGGTGTTGACGGCGGCGGCCGCGCCGCCCACGGGAGCCAGCCATCCCTCGAATTACACCTCGCCTGCGCGAGATCGGCGAGATCAGATCTCCACCCACGAGATCGGATCGCCACCGGCATTCCTCTCCGTGCTTGTGATCTCGTCTTCGCCGGAGCTGCGCACCCTGATGGTCCGCTGATGGCCTCTGATTGCCTCCTGATTGCCTCCAAGAGCCTATGATTGCCTATGATTGCCTATGATTGCCTCTAATTGCCCCCTAATCAGGTCCGCCGCCTCTCAGCCCGCTTTCGACGAGGGCTCGCCGAGAGGAAGCAATCAGAGGCACTCAGAGGCCAGCAGAGGCCCTCAGAGGCACTCAGAGGCCCTCAGAGGCACTCAGAGCCCAGCAGAGGCCAGCAGAGGCCAGCAGAGGCCAGCAGATGGCTCGCCGAGACGAGGCAAGGGGCGGGCGAGGGCGCCGTGTTGGGCAAGGGCGTGGCCGCCCTCGCGGACGCTGTCGACAGTGATGATGCGACACACATACTCCCTCTGGTCTTTGACTGGCGCGAGTACATCGGCCGCGCCCCGCGCGCCATCGCCGACAGTCTCGCCGCGTCGGAAGCGGCCGCCGCGGCCTTTTGCGGCAAGGTGAATGCGTCGGAGGCGTTCCGATGCAATCGATCGGCCCATACGCGCGATTGGGGGCCGGAGCCTCATTGGGTAGCGGTAGTGGAGCTGCTGCTCCTAGCCGTCGTCACCGACGTCGTGGTCGGTGCGGGCTACCCCTATTTCAAGGTGTGCAACACATTTGCGCAGATTGGGGCCGCTCTCGCTGATGCCGCGCCTGAATGGCTTTGTGCGCTCGGCCCGACGCGCCGCCGTGCACAACAGGCGTCGCGGCGCTGCGGCGCGGGCGCGGGAGTCAGCGCCGGCGGTCGCGCCGGTCGCGCCGGTGGAGATCGTGTCGAGCCGCATCGCATCCAGCTGCTCTGCGCGTCACAGCTCTTCTCGACGGATTGGGGTTCGTCAATGTGGAGATCGCTCAACGGCACCGCCAAGCGCGGCTCGGACAATGTCGTCGATTGCGGCAGCCCAATCTGCATGCCGACGCCCCTCCACCCAGAGCTATGGAGCGACTTGCGAGGCGATACCTGTGCGGCCGACGACGACACGGGCGCTCCACCCAATTTACTCTTTGGCATTCCCATCAAGCCCTTACGAGGATATCAGTGAATTCACGTGTTGGGCACCGCGTACGCGGGCAGCTCGGGCGCTGCACGGACCGCTCGGGTTGATATATGATGAAGTTTTATTTAGCCAAGTATCTAGCGAGCAGTGTATTCACGTCCTCTTTTTCACTTTTCGAGTGTCACGGTCTTCGCTCACTCTGACTCCTGTCAGCCACGTTACCGTATAGAGCTATATCGCTCCCCATGGCCATGCTCATTCCCGCGGCCGGGCACAACGTCGCTCACGACTCACGACTGGCCGCTTGAGCGTACTACACATCACGTCAGACGTCATCCGACACTGCACTTCGTTGTACCGACCTGCGTTGTTCTCTCCTCTATGGCACGCACAGGTTCATGCCTCATGCATGCTGTGCGCATTCAGGGCGTTCGGCTCGGCTCTCGCATGTTTTGAGTGCACAGCCTAGAGGGCAACTGGAGCATCCCACTTGATCTTCGTCTTCTTGTAGACCTCGCTGGCGTCTGAGGCCATGGCGATCGCCTGGCGTGCCGCGATGATGTTGTGGTCGTTGGAACGATAGCATGATTCTGATGTGATTGAGCTGACCGAAGACGAGAGCGAAGATGCCTCCGAGGACGTTTCGCTCCGATTCGGCACTGCCTTGGCAACGACGAGCCCAGCGATGGTTGGTGCGCATACGATCGTCTGGGTCACGCTACCCCGTACAGTCGTGATCGGTATCGGCGGAGAGGTTCCCCTTGCCGCAGTGAAGTCGTGCGCTTGCTCGGCCAGCTGGCTCGGCGGCATTTTTGTGTGTGGGAACGCTTGGATGGGTTTGGGCGCTGCTCCACTCAAGGGCCGCGACGATTGGGCCGGGATCGATTGATTCGAGTATTGGTAGTATTCCGGATGATCGTAGCGCGCCGAGAAAATCGGCATGGTCATCCTTGCGGCCTCCATCGTGGGTAAGTAATGATCGAGATCTGTAGCACACATTCACTACGTGTGATTGGAGTCCAAGGAGTCGCTCTCATGCCATAGGAAGGGAAGTAGGCAGAGGCAAGACTCACCGAGGTTTTCGAAAGCGGCCAGGATGTCATCGGGCGTCAATGCCTTCCGGCCCATGGCAATGGAGACATCGTTAGCTTCGCTCGTTATGAAGCAGATGAACTCGCTCACCATCTCCTGCATCAGAACTTTCGCGTCGCGTGCAACCTTGGCGTCCTTGGGTAGCTCCATGGCCATGAGACGCGCAACGTTGGCCATCGGCAGCAACCGGTCTTGCTCTCGCAGAGGAGGGGGAGCAGGAGCGGGCGCCTGTGCAGTGCGCCCCGATGCGCGCGGTTTAGGCAACACACTCGGTGCGAGCCGTGGCGCAGGAGCGAGCTGCCGCATGGTGGACCCTTTTGCGCGTCCAACAACAGTCGCACTCGGAAATCGTTGCACGTCAGGATGCGTGTGGCGCAAGCCCTCTGTCTGCTCTCCATCATCGGCGACGAGGAGGTCCGCCAGATCGTTCAGATACGCTTCATCTACCCTGATTGGGTGCGATGGCTGCTCGAGGAGAAGACAGGCCATTATGCTCGACGGCCGTCTCTGAGAATGTGTGGGCCACTCAGCGGAGACCGCGCCAAAACCGTGTGTGAGCTGACTGGCCGAAAAGTGTGCACTGTATGATGAATGGCCCGCGCGCTGTGGACATACGGTTGAGCTAATTAAGAATTTATCATTAGAACGTAATTAGAACGTAGAAATGGAATCTGGGTATATCTTGAGTGACCCCGCGGGGGCATGAGAGGTCGGTCCAGCCAGAGCGCAATTGCCAGATGAGCGACGTGTCGGCCGCTGCCTGCCGGGCGCGCCTCCGCGCGGGCCACGGCGCACCGACCCGCGGACGTTTGTCAATAATCAATCTAAGTTCAAGGTCCTCTATCCATCCTCAACCTTCAATTTTATCTCGTGGTATCGAGGCCATAGGAGGCGTGATTAGTCCAGCGGGTCTGTTATAGATAAGGATAGAGCGGCAAGTGCGCCAGTCACGCAGTTTGACCGCTGCGCTGCCTTTCCCCAGTTCTATATTTCGATCTAGTACGAGTGCTTGCTATCATCACAGCCCTCGTGTCGGCCAGTTGAACGCGACTTCGAGTTTCTTTAGGTTCCTACTTTTCCACAGCCTTTTCTCATGCGGACACCAAGACTCAGGGGGATCGCGTCTGGTCAAGGCTGCAGGGCCGTCGATGGATCACCAACTCAGATGCATCGCCTGGTTCGCGGCGCTGACGCTCGTTGCGGCGCACGGTTCGGGCGCGTGGCTAGACTTGAGGCACCACAGTGCGAGCAGTAGCTATTCGGGCGTGCGGGTGCGCGCAGCGCTCTTTCCCTTGCGGGTGTCGAGCCCTTCCGTGAACATGACCATCAACGCATGCGGGTGCCTGCGCGTGCGTTGCCGCAGTATGTTTCGGAGGCCTCGCACAGTCTCACACTGATCGGTTCGGATGACGGCTTGTCGTGGTTCTCAGCCACTGGCTTTTGCGATGGGCCAAAGATGACGCGCATCCACTTTGACTTTTCGTCAAAAGGCGGTCCGGCTGACGCGACGGCCACGTGGACAAAGGGACGGCGGTCGTGGTCCGCCTCGTGTGGGACGATGGTCAACACGTGGTGCTGCAGGTCCGCCACGTCGGATTCTAACTTGGTGCCCGACGCGACGATGCCCACGGCGTTTGAACAAGCCGCGGGCTTTTGGTTCCCGCTGGTGGGCATCTTCACGTCCAACGCACTGTTCATGGCGCCGTTCTCAGCCGTGCTGGGAAGGGTGCGCGCCAAGTCGCTGGGTAATCTGAATCCGCTGCCCGTAGCGTTGACTGTGCTGTCCTCCTGGTTGTGGCTGCAATATGGGTTTAGCATGGCGAACCCATACATCGTCGCGGGCAACCTGCCGGCGCTCACCGCAGCGGTGTATGGCCTTCTGATGATGCTGCCACTCATGCACGGAGCGGATGATGCCCCGGCGCTGCGCATGGTGGTGGGCCTCTTCGTGACCGGCAGCTTCGTCACCTTCTGCCTCTGGGCGTACCTGATCTTGTGCCTGTGGAGAGCTCCGAACGCTCTTCGGTCCTCGGCTCTTATGCGACTTTGATCTTTATCATTCTCGCTGCCTCGCCGTTGTCGTCCATGGGCACTGTCATCGCGAAGCGCGACGCCTCGCCCATCTATGCGCCCATGACCGCCGCGCAGTGCATCAATTGCATGCTATGGACGGTCTACGGCTTCGTCGCTGCGCACGATGTCTTCGTCTGGGGACCAAACCTGACGGGACTTTCGCTGGGTCTGATGCAGCTCGCTCTCAAGCTGTGCTATCCCTCGAGCTCCAACGAGAAGAGCCGGCTCCCGGGTCGTGATGCCGAAGATTCGGACGATCCGGTCCTTTAATTATGCTTGATGATGATGATTGCATGCGAGTCCTTGACTTAGGTCCTTGAGCCACTTGAGAGCCGAGGCAGCCCCCAGCGCCCCGTGATGTCACACCAGCACTGTCAGTCATCCGTAAGGTACTGCGAGGCCTCCGGCACCAGCGCGTGAGTGTACAATGAGCGGTGGTTCGAGGTTTGCGCCTGTGCCCTGTCGGTTCACGAATTCCTGTGGACTTCGAGGGTCAAACTTGACGCAGTGCGGAGTCTCCCCGGCGCCGCACACCACGTCGGCCTTCAATCAGCGTCATGGATCCGCTCCTCGAAATCGTCGTCGACGGCATGAAGCACGAGGGTTTCGGCCCGACCAAGTTCACCACGTACCGCATCTCCAGCGCCATTCGTGGGAGCTCCTCGGAGAAGCCCGCCTTCTGCCGGAAGCGCTATTCAGACTTTGAGAAGCTGCGCGACGAGATGCTCGATGCGTGCCCGGGCTGCGTGATCCCTCCACTGCCCGTCAAGCAGACGCTTGGCAAGTACGCCGAGGACTTTGTCGAGAAGCGCCGCGAGATGCTCGAGCTCTTCCTGCAGCAGGTGTGCTCGCATCCGCTCGCAAGCGTATGCGAGAAGCTCCACACGTTCCTCACCTGGCCCGAGCCGATCCGCTCGGCGATCGTGGAGCGCGCGCGGAGCTTCGAGATGCCCCTGACGCCGGCCGCATACGCGACCGGCGACCCGCTCACCGAGGGCAACAAGCACCTCGCCGACTTCGAGAAGCAGATCAGCTCCGTGCGCGAGCGGTTCAAGCACATTCGAGACAGGCAGGATGCGGACGCGACGGACTTCTTCCAATTGTCTCAGGGCATCAAGGAGCTGGGCGACAACCCGCTGAACATGGTGCTGAACTGCGCGCTCCCGCCCTACACGGAGGGTCTGCAGAACCTCGCCACGCACTCAAAAAGCAGTCGCTGAGCGTCAAGCAAGGCTCTGCCAAAGCTCAATTGTATCGGCAGGTGCGCATGCTGATTGCCGCCTCTGATTGGCCTCTGAGGCCTTCGATTGCCTCTGACTGGTGCTGGCGCACCTCGGCGATGACGAGAACCACGAGTTGAAAGTAGTGGTCTGACGATTTACGTTGAGGACCCTCTCTTGTCGGTTTCCCGAGCCTGCCTCTGATTGCCTCTGATTGCCTCTGGGTTGCCTCTGATTGCCTCTGATTGCCTCTGAGCTACCCAATCGGACGAGCTCGTCGCGTCGTACCGGTCAGATGGCGATCGCAATGCAGGAGCAGATTAAGCGGCGCGCCGAGATGGCGAAGACGATAGACTCAACGAACACAAAGATCAAAGGTCTGCTCTCCGATTCCACGAAACTCGCAGGCAAGCCAGGCAAGGAGAAACGGGTGAGCGAGCACGAGGCAGCTCAAGGCCCAGGCCGCCGATCGGCAGCCGCGCGCCGCATGCAAGTGCCCATCACGGCGCCCTTTCCCCACAGGTGAGCGAGCTCGAGGCTCAAGCCGCCGATCTGCAGGAGCGCGTCGCACAGCAGAAGGAGCTGTACGACCAGGTGAGTCTCGTCAATTGCCTCTGATTGCCTACGATGGCCAACCGTGGGAAGCCTTGTACCCATCGAGCAGGTGAGTCTCGTCAATTGCCCCTGGTGGTCTCTAATGGTCTCTGATTGCCTCTTATTTGCCTCTGATTGCCTCCGACCCTTGCCTCTGATTGCAGGTGACTCGCACCCTTGCGTGGGAGTGGGACAAGTACAATGCGAGCAAGAACCGCGACATGCTCGCCGCGCTGCAGAACCACGCGTTCGCATCCGCCGAGTTCATGGGCAAGCAGCATGAGCTGTGGGGCGGCATCGCCGCTGGGGTCGTCTCGCGCGTCAACAAGGTGAACAGCGAGGCGGCGATGCTGGCGGGGGCGTACAACCCCAATACCAACACGATGAGCGCGGCGACAGCGAACCATAAGTCGCTCGCCGCTGCCGCGCCTGCCGTGCCAGCGCCCACTCCGCCCCCGTCGCTCTCCCCGCCCGCGCAATCCCCTTCTTCGCCGACGATGGCCCGCGCGCCCTCGTTGCAAGAGGTCAGCGGAGAGAGCGGCACGTTCAGTAGCAGCGAGGGCGCGTTCGGTTCCGCAGAGACGGCAACGCCCACACAACCCAACCCGTTTGCGGGCAGTAGCAACAGCTACTTCACGGGCTGAAGGCCCTTCGAGGCGCCGTGACGGGCACGTGCCCCGCACCCGGAGGGGACAAGTCACTCCGAGTCCCGCTGCCGGCTGCCGGCGACGCCCTCGGGAGCGAGGATGCGAGGTCCAATCTGCAATCAGCGAGGATGCGAGTTCCAATCTGCAATCAGCGAGAATGCGAGGTCCAATCTGCAATCAGCGAGGATGCGAGGTCCAATCTGCAATCAGCGAGGATGCGAGGTCCAATCTGAGACAGGCCGAGGAGGTCCCGTGGTCGTGGCGCGTGTGTGCTTGTGTGTGCAAGAGACAAGAGTGCGAGACGAGCAGAGCCCCGGGGGCGACAGGACCTCGAAACACGCCGAGTCACGTCGTTCTTTTTTTCGCAATGCAGGGTTTCCATGTTTGGCTGTTTTCACACCGAGAGCGTCATCAGAATGCATCGCTCTGGCTACTCCAATGAGGCGCTGGCGCTCGCGGCTGCTCAAGCCGCGGATGAAGCAGAGGCGGACGGATGGGCTGCCCAGGAGCTGCCGACGAATGACGAGCACTACGACGAGGACGCTGCCATGGCGCTGCCCGTGTGCATGCCAAGTCCCGATGGGCTCCTCTTGCTATTCGACAGCATCTTTGGCCCGAGCGGCAGTGGTACACCAGTGCGCAGCTTTGCGCATCTGATCCTCCGAGTGATCCTGACCTTGAAAGGCCTGATGGGCATCGTGCTTCTCGGGGGCGCCATTGGCGCGTGGATCGACCATCCAGGCCTCGCGCTTCCCGAGGACATGCAGCTCCTCGTCACCACTGCTGGCGACGTGGTTGGCCTGACAGGTCAACGAGCTGCGATCGCCGTGCCCCTCATCGCAGGCCTCGCCGAGGCTGCCGCTATCGTCGCCTTCTGGGCGTCCGGCCCGGCGGTCGAGCTCTGCGCCACGGCGTGCCTGCTAGTCAAGTTCGCACTCGTGGCACACGTGCATCAAAAGGCAGGCGCGGCGGTGCTGCCGCCGGCGGTGTTTGTGTGCCTCACGGGGCTCAAACTCGTGACGGCGCCACGACCCAAACGGATCCGGAAGATGGAATGAAATGCTGCGCGGCTGATCGCGAAGAGTCGAAGAGAGGTGTAGTCATGGCCGTGCAGTCGAAAAGCCGGACATCTTTCTGCACAGTTCAGTAAACATTGGCTTTCTCATCCTCGGCGCGGGCGGCGGTGTGGGGCGGGTCTGGAGGCGCGGGCGGAAAGGGGTGGGTCTAGGGATCAGACTTCAGAGGCAGAGACATAGTGATACTGATAGCATTCCCCTTGGCGGATTTAATCCTGGAGCTTATCTCATATCTGCTATCTGGAATAAAAGCACCGACGTAAAAGGCGCAGCACGTCCGTTCTGGCAAGGGGGTGGGAAATGCAAGGCCGGGCGAGAGGGGGGTGGTGACGCGTATCTCCAAATCAAAACGGCGCCGGTTGGGGGCGTGAAGCGCACGTGTGGGGTCGTGCTCGGACTGCGGACGTGCGCGTGCCCGTCCGGACTGCGTATCCGTGCGATGTCCGACGCGACGTGATTGCTGATCCACGTCGACGATCTCACAGCATTAAAAGCCCGGTTACCGAGATACGACGTGATTCGCGTTGGGCACCATGACCACCATACCCAACTCCCATTGGCCTACACTGACCCCCCAAACCCTGCCCCACCCGTATATAGCCGTACCTCACCGTACCCCACACACGGAGATCACACCGAGACACATCTTCGATCTCGACTCTTGCCTTCCATCTTCTCTCCTGACTCCTCTTCTCGCGTGTATCTTCGTTCTTCTGGCAACTCAAAGCGCCAATGCGGACCTATGGCCGCGTCACACCCTGCTGCTCATCCCTGTCTGTCAGCCCTCCCCCTGCCGTTTGAATCACCGTAGCGTGTCGGCTCTCTCTCGCGGCCCCATCAGTCTCGTCTCGCTGCGTCTCGTAATGTCAGTGTGTTGTTAGAGTGCAGTATCGCGTCGTCAACGCCCTGTCTCCCAATGCCAACGCAATTTTAATGCCAACGCAATTTCACGTGTGCCAACTCAGGCCACCGAGGTCTGAATATCCTTTCTTGTCTGACCAATCTCAATAACTGGTCGTCCTCTGTGATCCACCTCACCCCAAACCAACGCCTTAGCGAATTCCCAGATGAAATCCCAAAGCAAAAAGTTGTACAACAGGTTGCTAATTATGCCTGATTGCAGCCCTACTTCCTCATCAGAGACTCCCAACATCAACTGATGTCCTCGAACCGCAGGCCATAAATAGGACAATAGCCAAGCAAAGGCAGCTATCAAAGGCAAGACGCACGGAATTCTCATGATCATAGGACATCTGCTGAAGCAGTAATCACCCCGTGCAACGCAATTTATGAGTGGTTCAAGAAAACAGCCTCTTGCAAGGAATGAGCAGGCGGATTCGATCAACGCAGAACGGTAGCCCTCTTGCGGATCACTTAGCTTGTCACAAAAGACTGGTGGATTCCATTGATCTGCAATGCATGAAACGTCATCTTCATCGCATTCGCTCGCGAGCCTTTTGATCGCACGGGATTCTGGTGCATCCTGCTGGAGGAAAGTGCCCATCCTTACATTAAAATATGCTGCACAGCACGCTTCTGCAGCTGTGCAGTCGTTCCGTACGCACCACGAGTTGTTTGTTATGCCCATGGAAAGCCATTCCAACCGGAAACCACCGGGACTTGTACGGATCTTCTTGGACGAAGCAGATGTATTCGCGCTGTGAGCAGATGTATTCGTGCAGAATGTAGTCTCCCCCACCAAGCTGAGACACCTATCACTGCCCGGAACACTACTATTCGCGCACCTGCATTGACTGAAGGTTTCGTTTTGATTCCAAATTGCGCTCGTCTGTAAAATGGTGTTGCACTGAGGTTGAACTTGAGTTGGAAACGAGTACTCCATGTGAAACATCTCTTTTTGCAGCAGACAATTGCATACTGCTGCATCGCCTATGTTGCCATTCCTAAAAGCTAAGGAGATAATGATCGCGAGGAGTGTGGCATATACCATCCGTTCGATCCACAGAATGAGCCGAAGAACACCACCCCGCGTCGTCGCAAACCAGAACGGCAAAAGAAACAAACCATATATTAAGTTCTCGGCCACCGCAACTTTGAGTGCAGGTATGACGGCCAGACCCATTTCCAAAGATGCTTGCGACTGTGTGTTAATCTGCAGAGGGCACAGCGCGAGGGCCGGAGAAGCCAGTCAGCCAAGCACAGCGGCCACAAGCAGAAGCCACAACAGCAACCCAAGCGCGCCGCCGCGCAACGCGCACACGGGCAAATATCTCGCGAAGCCCGACTAACGCCAAAATGGCGTCAGAAGAGCGAGAAGGAGAGGAAGATCCGACATTGGGCACACTGTACCTGAAGCTCGTACTGGCAGGAACCCCAACAGACAAAAAACTCTGAACTGAACAGTCTTGTAGGTCAACAGTAGTCAAGTCAAGTCAAGTCAAGTCAAGTCAAGTCGTACACGAAAAGTGTCTTACGCGGTGAAGTACCGGAGTGATCCGTGTGCCCGTGTGTGAACGTTAACACGACAGACGCGACAACCGGTGCTACGGCACTGTTACTGCCCGCTCAGAATACACACACCTTACATGACCCCAAACGAGACACGGAGCATGCGCGCGCTGGCGG
>JWZX01002919.1:0-53885 GCA_001275005.1 Chrysochromulina tobinii
CGGGGGGGGCCCGGGGGGGGGCCCCCCTTCGTTAAGAAGGAACAGTTTCTGCCCCGCGGCTGACGGCAGCGCGCGCCTTGCGACGCCGATGTCAGCCCTTCTCGCGAATCTCTCGAGTACCGAGTGGGCTATTATGCTACGCGATGGGCACGCTGCTGTGCTAACGATGTTAGCCGCGAATGTCGCGAACGTCACCGCTCTGACCTCATTCAACATAACCGCGCTTGCTTACGTGGGCGCGCCCGCGCTCTATCAGCGCCTCCATGCGAAGGCGGCAACCGCGTTCCCAGGACTTGAGGAGGCCACGGCCGCCATTGCTGCCGAGCGGCTGCTGTATGTCAACCAGGCGGGCTCGGCCAATCTGAGCGCAGCTGCGCTCGAACTAGACACCGTCATCCTGGGGCTCTCTCTCCTCACTTTGATGCACGCCATGCTGCACCATCGACTTTCACTCCTGCCGCTCTTTCTACTCGTCGGAATCGTCATCGAGCAGCTCGCCGTACGCGTCGGTCAAACGCACTGCCACAGCGAGGCGCTCCTAATGCTATCCCAGTGCTCCAGCGGCTCGAGTGTCGCTGTATACGTGCCGGTGCTCTACGCATGCCACCTGGCAATTGCACGTCTGCCGCTGCACGCAATTGCGCGCCCCTTCGCGATGGGCGTGCTGTTGTGCGTGCACAGCGCGCCGCACCTGCTCCTTGGCGCCCAGCAAGGCTGGTGGACTGTCTCGTCCCCGTCGGCGGCCGCAACCCATGCAGCGCCCGCTCCCGCCGGCATCGAAGGTGGTGACGGCCGTGGCGGCGAGCTGAGCGGCAGCAACGGCACGCTCACGCTGCGTGGTGGCGCCATGTGGACGCTAGGCGGCGGCGCGTCGGCGACGCTCGAGATGCCCGCTGCCCTTGCCGCCGCCCTCGCGCCACGCTTCTTCGATGTCCCGACGCTGTTACCACTCGTCGCGGCGGGCGTCGGCGGCGGCCTCAGAGCCGGCCTCGCCATCAGTGGTGCGCTCGCTGCATGGCTCACGCCGCCTCGGCGCCTCTGGTGGTGTGTGCGCGCGCCGCTCGCGCTCTGGGCGGGTGTGCTCGCACCGCTTGCAGGCGCCGCCGCCGCGGCAGCTGCCTTCTATGTGCCTGCAGGCGTGCTCCTGCCAGCGATGCTGACCAGGGGCGTCTCGCAACCCCTCGCCGTCGCGGCCCTGCTCCTGCTGCTTCTCGTGCCAGTGGTGCTCCTGCCGCCGCCATCCCCAAAGCCGCGATCGGATGCACTGCTCTTCGCGATCCCGCTGTGGCACCATGCCTACCTGCTTGTGTGGCCCGCGTGGTTCTCATCTGGCCTCGAGGCGGGCCACACTCGACCCGACCTGCCGCCCGATCTGTACGCCATCGTCGTCGTCGCCTCGTCCCTCGCACTTGCCGTGCACGCGCGTGCCGCTCTCCTATGCGCACCGCCCCAACGTACGTCCTCATCGGCCCTCGCGGGACCCTCCTCTGATCACCACCGGCCGCGCAGCAGCAGTCGAGAACTGGAACACCGCAGCAGTCGAGCAACTCGCGCCGGCTCCGCCTCGGCCGATGGCAGCGGGGGCACTAGCTCGAGCCGGTACCGGGAGCGGACCGATAGCCGTCGCACGACCGCACGTGAGGCAGACACGCGAAGCAGCCGCAGCCACAGTCTCTCCGTCTCGCATGAGGACGTACGCGAAAAAGCCAAGAGCTCCGTGGACAAGAAGAATGAGTGAATCGCAGTGTCCGGCTCTGATAAAAAGCAGGCATCTTTTCGATGGGATGGAATTGTTCATTCACAGACGTTCCCATTCATCATTCACAACCCTTCCTAGCGACTGTCGGACGAAGCGCGCCGACATGCCCGTGCCGGTCTGGCGCGGGCAAACCGTCTCGCAGCCAAATTCCCACAGATCGAAGTCCAACCTGGTTACGATCGTGCGGACGGTCGCACTGGCAGCACTCTCATTGCTCGCAATTTACACCACAACTCCTCGCCCACCAGCCGCAGTGGTTGAGCAGCCTGTCCTGCAAACATCTCCAAAATTTGAGCGCGCGCGCCCTCGTACCGCCCAGCCCACGCCCGACAATTGGAAAGAAATGTCAGAGGCCGATAAATTGGCATTCATAGCTCGCAACTACGGGCCTGCGTCGCCACCACCTCCAACACCCACGCCCAGCCCGCCCATCATGCTGCCACCGACGACCACAAGAGTTCGAAGTCGACTGACGGCCTCACAATCGACCCCGGAGAATTGGAAAGACTTCCGCGAGACAGAGAAAAGGGAATTCATTACGCGCAACTACGGCAGCTTGCCCACTTACACAAGTGGAGCAGTGCCAGCTTGGGATCGTGAGTTGATTGCAGATCTTGTACGTAATCACTGACGTCTCCTGTCCGCTGTCACCTCAACTGGAGACCAAATGTAAAGAATTACATTAAGCTGGGTGCCTCGTCTTTATTATATACGAAGCGTCGAGCCCGCGGTCGCTGGTCGGGCTCACGTTCCAGACGATTCGGATCCTTTTTTTCTTTTCTTACAAGTACTGTGCGTCCCGGCTCACCCCGGTTCGACGCCGTGTCCGGTACCGTACTCCGGTGTCCCTTGCCGTGTTTTTTGTTTGATGACAGTGATGACGAGCCGACTTGTCGGAATTTGTCGGAACACCCGCTGGCCGACGAAGCCCCTCTATCCTGACCCGAGCGATGGCCCTTCGCATATTAACGCTCGCGTTGGGCGTCTCACCCCAGCAGCATCGCGCATCTGTCACATTCACCGAGCTGCAACGGTCCTTTTGGAGCGAAACCTCTGGCATCTGGCGCAGCTCCATGTGGTGGCAGTCTGCCAACACCGTCGAGGTGCTTGCCAACCTTGGGCTTGCATCGCAGTCGGATAAGCCCGAGATTGTACGTGTCCTCGCGGCGGTGTTCAACGCCACCTCCGACGACACCATCGCCAGATGTGATAAAAAGGTGGATCTGACGTTCTCCGGCTACTTTGATGATGAGCTGTGGTGGGGCATCGGGTGGCTGCGAGCATACGTCCTCACGGGCGAGTTCAAGTACCTCAACCGTTCGCGTTTCGTGTTCGATGATATCGTCAACCGTTCGTGGTGGAACGCGTCCTGCCAAGGCGGCGTGTGCTGGCAAGCCGCGCGTGACCCGAAGGACATGGGCAAGTGCTACAAGAATGCGATCACCAACGAGCTCTTCTTGAGCTTAGGTGCACAGCTCACCGTAACCTATTCGGAGCGATGCAACGGCGCCCGGCGCCGGATGAAGGACGCCACAGCCGCTCTGTGGCCCGAATCGCATCTGCCGCCCGACTGTGCTGCCGCCGCATACACGGCGAGTTGGGCGCAGTCGGAGCTCGAGTGGTTTCTCAACTCTGGCATGATCAATAAGTCGTCGCTCGTCAACGACGGTCTCGACACATTCGACACCCACCAGGAGGTCTGCCTGAGCAAGCAGGATGGTGCCTACTCGTACAACCAGGGCGTCATACTCTCCGGCCTCGGGCTGCTCTGGGCACAGAGGCAGAAGGAGCGACAGCCTGAGCAACCGCAACGATGGTCGGTGGTAGCAGCTGGTCAGCCGGCAGCGGTGAGTGACGTGGACCTACTGCACCTCGCCGCATCGATCGTCGAAGCAGTTTGGAGCTCGCCGTTCGTGTACAATGAGAGCGGTGGCGTGCTCAGAGATCTCGGTGAGCCCCTTCTCGTGCAGGGTACGGTGCCCAATCTGTACGAGGGCAGCCCGGGCACCGACGGCCTGCAGTTCAAGGGCATTCTGGTGCGGCACATGCGATACCTCATTGACGCTGTGCTCGACGCTAGCGGCGGCTCGGAGGACAAGGCGCAGGCAGCTGTTGCGGCCGCGGGAGGTAATCTGTCTCAGTGGCGTGCGCGGATCACACGAAATGCCGAGGCCATTTGGGAGAACGCAGCTTGCGCGAGGGAGCTGTCGTACTCAGTTGGAGCCGCCCTCGAGGTGCCGGCCTTGTTTGGCTACCGTTTTCTGGGACCGTGCGCGTGGGCATTCGGCGGTCCGAGCGCAACTACGCAGACGCAGGCGCTGGATGTTTTCGTCGCAGCAATCTTCTGAGCCATCCTCCCCGAACGATTCTGAGATGGTCGTGTGGGTTCTTTCGCCGTAGCCGAGGCGGCGTCGTCGTGGGCGTTTCGCCGATTTGCCCGCCCCAAGTTTTTCCTAGCAAAGCACCGCACCGATTATTACCGCACACCCGCCCGGCCCAAGTGAATGCCGCCCAGCTTCGGCGGGGCACAGGCGTCGCGGCCAGGGAACAAGATCGTGCAAGTGCAAGCGCAGGTCGATGCTGTCAAGGGCGTCATGTACGGCGCCACTGCCCCTGCTAGCGCTCGACATCTCTGTGCGGGGAGGCTGCCTCTGCTGCTTGACACCGCTGCTCGCCACATCGCTTGGCATGCGTGAGCTCATGCCGCTGTGCGGCGCGCCGGCTTGCTCGCAGGCAAGAGAACGTCGAAGTCATGCTGGCCAATATCGACAAGACGGAGGTGCTTGAGAACAAGTCTGCGGAGCTCGCCAACCAGGCAAAGGCGTTCCACAAGACGGCGCGTGCAACGAAACGGCACATGTGTAGGCAGAACGCGAAGATGAATATTTTGATCGCCTGCATTTGCCTCGTCGTCATCATTGTCATCATCGTTTCATTAATTCCTTCCTTCACGGCGGCGAGCAGTGCCATCGCGCCAGCATCGCCCTCATCGCCTTCACCGTCAACCTAACCGTGGAACCGTCCCGGCTGGCACTGTCGTGGTGACCGGCCGTGCGGCGCCTGCTCGACTTCCGACGGGGCGCCGCGCAGGTTGCTGGAGGAAGGAGTCGGTCCGAGAGTAGTTCTCGAAAACGGCAACCGCGTGGCGGCACGAGACGGCCCGGCCAGAGCCGGCACAGTGATAGAACAACCTCACTTTTTTCGACGCAGTGTTTTAGTGTTTCTCGCCCACAGAATAGGTGTCACGCGTCGCATGCACGTACATGCACGGGCCAACGGCACGAGAGCGCACACCGCTTCGCGCACAGAAGAGTCTAATCCACGGACTCCCGGGCCGGGCTGTCCCCACACCGTCTACACTGACTCTGACACTCCCGCGGTCCCGCGAGCGAGCCGGGCGTGAGTGTTCTCGGCGTTCGTCGCTCGTTCGGAAGGTACAGATCCGACCCTGGGAGCTCAGCCCAGCGCCCAGCACAGTCGACAGCACTACGCCCCCCTATCGCCACTTTTGGCGCTGCCCATCGTCAGCAAAACTTGTTGAGCGTGAGGGCGGCGCGGTTGACAGCGTACGGCCCGTTGAAGACGAGCTGAACGGCCGTCTCCTCGCCGTAATCGAGGTCGGGAAGCAGCTTGGGTGTGAGGAGGAAGTACTGCTTGCCCCCCTCCTTGCACGCGTGCGTGATGCACTCGAACACGTGTCGCTCGTTGGTCGAGTCCATGGCTTGGTTGATCTCGTCGACCACGCGGAAGGGCGCCGGATTGATGGACTGCAGCGAGATGAGGTACACCATCGTCGCGACGGAGCGCTCGCCGCCCGAGTCGCGCCCTCCCTCGCCCAGCACGTGCAGCGACTCATTCGAGCGCCACTGCACCTTGATGTGCACCTTGTACTGCGCGAAGTCGTCGGCGCCCTCGGGCTCACCCGTCTGTGGGCTGCGCTTGCGCCCGTCGACGAGCTCGACGTGGCCCACGCACCGGAAGCGCTCGAAGTACGCAGAGAAGTTGTCGTCCACGATCGTGATCATCTCCTCGAGCTTGGGCTTCCATTCGGCGACGAGCGAGTGGAGGTGCTCGCGCTTCGCCTCGATCTCGGCCTGCGTGTCGCTCGCAGTGCCCTTGGCAGCCTCAATCTCTTCACAGCGCTTCTCGAAGTCGCGGAGCGTCTTGCCGTCGTCGTCGTCACTCGAGGCGATATCTTCCTCGAGCGACTCGATCTCCGCATCGAGCTCTTTCAGGTCGCCTGGCATCGCATACCACTCGTCCTCATGCTTCTGCTCGCCTCCGCGCAGGCCTGAGCGCGCGTCCCGCTCAAAGTGCGGCGCCGCCCTCTTGGCCTCGGACTTCTTCTTGGCCGCCGCGTCGTTCGCGGCCTTGGTCTGTTCCTTCGCCTCCTCCATCTCGCGCTTCAGCGCGTCCACCTCCCTTGCTGCCTGCTCGGCCGCATCCTTGGCGTCAGCCAGTTGCCGAGTGGCCACCCTCACTGTGAGGCGGGCGCCATACTCGTCGGTGCAGGCTTTCGTGCGCGCGAGCTGCGCCTTGCCCATCCGCGCCATCAGCTGCGCCTCCTTGCGGGCAGCCTGCACGAGCTTCTCTTGCAGCTCCGCCCGCTTCGCGCCCACATCGAAGGCGGCCTCCTCGCGCCGCGCTACGTCCACGCGCTGCTTGTACGCCGGCAGCCTCTCCTCAAGCACCTTGATCCCACTGAAGCCTTCATTGAAGGTGGTCAGCTCCTGCTGCTTCTGCTGCTTCGCCTCATTCAGGTGCGTCAGGCGCTCCTGGAGCTGCGCCTTGCGATCCGTGTGCTCGTTGAAGGCGTGCTTGGCGGACTCGAAGGCAGCCTGCGCGATCTCGAGCTGCTTCGGATCGGCGGCGATGGCGTAGAGGTCGTTTCGCGCGCGAGGGTTCTGCGTGGTGTTGATGAGCGCCCTGTTGCCATACTTGGAGCGCTGCACGCGATAAGTGCGCTCAGGTGTCAATATGGTCACCTGGTCCACCTGATTTTCGGCGAGGTATTGTTGCAGCTCCTCTATCTTTTCTTGCGTCCTCTTCGTACCGAGCAGGTACTTGTCGATCGAAGTCAGGTCCTTGAGCGCGCCGAGGATCTGATCGCGGTTCTCGGGCGCGATCGACACAGCCTCGTCGAGCCACTTGGTCACTCCGAAGCGCGCCATGTCGCTTGAGCTCGGCCGTTTGGACGGAGTGAACGCGGCGCCCGAGTAACGGTACACGTTGACGTTCCACTTCATGTCGGCCACTTTCTTGTTGAGCGCTGTGCGTGCCTCGTCGCTGAGCGCGAGGAAGGCGAACGCGTGCTTGGCACCGATCGCTTCCTCGCAAAGTTTCTGGTGACTCGGATCTGGCACGTCGATCTTCATGAGGAGCGGACCGATCGAGTTGATCACGTCCAGTGGCCCTGTCTCACTGTTCTTGACCGTGTCCACCCAGTTGGCGAGCTCGGCGGCGTGTTTGTTACCACTTGCGACCTTTTGCATCTTGCGGAGCTCGACGTTGTTCAGCTCTTCAAGTTTGGCTTTCGCCTGCTGGAGCGTCGCGTTCAGCTCGGCGGTGTGGCTCTCGTGGTTGCGCAGCTCCGCCTGCGCGTCCTGCGCCTCGCGTCGGGCGGCATCGAACGCCGCCTGCAGCGAGGCGCGGCGCGCAGCTGGGTCCTCGCCGCTTTTTGCAGCATTCAGCTGCGCGCGCTTGGTCGTAATCTCCGATTCGAGCCTCGACAGCTTCTCCTCTTCCTCCTCCCGCTTCTTGCGCAACTTATCCAGGTGCTTGTCCAACTTGCCGATCTCAGTCTCCAATCCCTCCTTGAGCTCACCTCCCTTCTCGTTCTCGTTGTACACCTGCATCCTCTCGTTGTCCGCCTTGAGAGCGCGCTGGTTCGCCTCCTTGAGCTTCTTCTCGAACTCCTTCTTCGCGTTCTCCAGCGGCGCAGACTCCTCCGTTTTCTTTGATAACTGCGCCTGAGCCTCCTTGTATTCCGCCTTCTTCGTGGTGTACTTGGCGTGCTCGTCCACGGCCATCTTCTCCAGAACCTCTGCCTCGACCCAGGTCTTCTTGCCGCGGAAGCCGTCGAGGCGGCGCTTATTCTCCTGCAGGCGCCGGAAGCGCTCTACGTCCTGCTCGAGGGCGCGATTGATGCGCTCGAGGTCCTCGAGCTTCTTCTTCTCGGTGGTGAGCCGCTGCTCGACGCCCAGCACCTCCTTGTCGAGCTCAATCAGTTGCTGGTGCTGCTTGTAGACCTCGGGGCCGATGGCCATCTCTGTGTGCTTGAGCAGCTCCTGCGGCGACATGTTCGAGAACTGGCCAACCTTGTCCTGTGGCAGGAATTGGAGGGGGTTGTCGACCTGGATGTTGAGCCCCTCCATCGTCTCCCTGACCTTCTTTTCGGTCACCAGCACGCCGTCCATCCTCCACTCCTTCTTGTTCTCTATGTTGAAATCGAGGCGCACGGTGAGGTTGCGCCCGGGCGAGACGCCGTCAACCAGCTCGGTCTCCACGAAGCCACTCGTGATCAGCTGACCCTTTTCATCTTTATGCTGGCCTTCGCCGTGCACGCAAGACTTGATCTGATCGCCGCGCTCCGTGAGTTTGAGAGGCCCACCTAGTCCCACGCACATGGCGCACACGATGCTACTCTTGCCAGTCCCATTTGGGCCGACAATGCAGTTGAGCTGCGAGCCAGGGTCAGCGATCTCAGCGTCGCGGTAGGACATGAAGTTGTGCAGGCGCACGCGCGCAATCGTGCCACGCTTGCTATTGTGGGCGGACTCGGTCGCCGTGCGCAGCTTCTTCGCCGGCCGCGCGCCTGCGCCTGGTGCACTGCTCATGAGGACCCGCGACTGGCTCCAGGAAAGGCGGCAAGCACGAATTCCCCACATGGAGCCACGAAGTATCCTCCTGAATTTCATGCAGAAACGCAAAAGACTTTCACAGCATTCTTTCACAGGAACGCATAAATCCTTCATCTGTAGCGATGGCCTCTGTAGCGATGGCCTCTGGTGTCGCGCATGACGACTCAGCGTTCAACGCAGCGACCACGGCGGTCCGCTTAGAGTGTTGGCTGGGCGCGGTGCCTGCGGTGTTCAGGCTCGCTCCCGACGAGGTGTGCGGCATCCGGCCGCCGCGGCCCTTCCACCTTGCCCTGCCGCGCCAGTCGTTGCTCCCATTTGTTTGTGAGGCCGTGAGGGCACACTTTGCGCCCTTTGGGCCACCGCTGGGCGGTGAGCTCTGGTTCGAGCATGCTGGCACACCGCTGCGATGGCAACTTCCGATTGGAGTGCTCTTTGACCTGCTTGTCGGCGAGGAGGGGGCCGCCAGCGCGGCCTTGCCATGGGCCATCACGGTCCACTTTGCATCCTTCCCGAGCCACACGCTGCTCAAGGCGACGCGTGCGGAGGCAGAGGCCGTACTGCTCAACGCGCTCAAGGAGTCGTGCTACCTGCGGTGCGGCTCGGCGCTGCCCGCGATGTCGCTCTCACCCGCCGACCAGGAAAAGCTCACCACGGCACTGGGCTCTTTCGACGAGAGCGCTTACAAATTAGGCTACGCTCCCGTCGCCGCGGCCATCAACGAGGCCACTGCCAACCAGCTCAACCGTCAGCCGCCACGCTCCATCCCGGTGCGAGTCTTCACTTCGCCCACGGCATGGCGACAGCAGCCGTTTGCGCCGCGCCAGGCCGACGGCTCGCCGTCGACGCTCCGGAGCTCACTCGAGCAGCTGCTGCCCGCACACTTTGACACAGCTGCTGTCGGCGGCGCGAGTGGTGCGAGCGGTGGGGACGGAGGGACGCCGCGAGTCACTGTCCAGGGCGTTGCGGTACCTCTTGACGTCTCGCTCGTCTTCCTTGCGTCCGCATGCTGCTGCCCAGATGGATGGCTGTACGTGTGCATCCAACTTCCGGCTGACGTTCCACCCTGCGACACGGCGAGGCCCGAGAGGGCAGCCACGTGAGGTGAGGTCAAATCGCAACGAATCCGGCACAGCGTGTACGCGACACACCAGCAGCGACAGCACCTCTCACCTTCATCTGACCTGGCGCGCGAAAATGCACGATTAGAAAACCGCCTAATCGCTCGGGCAGCGTGCACGCGCCAGTCGCCACCAGCGGTGACAGTCACGTGAGTCGGACGAAAAAGTGCGCTAACATAGTATCTTGTACTGAGCTATGATATAAAACGGGACCCGCTTACGCGGATTAGGACGCCCCGCGGCTCGGCCCGCACACGGGCGCGCGGCGTTGGACGACTCACCACAACCGAACAGTCCAGTCGACGCGAGCTCCTAGTACGCACGCAGCCGAGACGAGCAGCCACGCAACAGCCAACCGAACACACACGCTCGCCATCCCGCATGGACCATGTTCGTGCATTTACCTTTACCATGGGGCATGCGCATGTATCATTTGACAGTTAGTGTACAGCAGCATATCGAAGCAGCATATGGGCATAGCCGCGAGGGGCAGTACAGTACATGAGTGCGGCTAGCCTCGAGCCGTGCAGCAAGGGCCGAACGCGCCCTATCGAGAACTAGACCTAGACGTCGAACTCCTCGATGAAAGTGACTGCCATGCTGTGAGTTTCGCCGAGCTCTAAAATGCACTGGACGAGGGCTGCGTGCAGCAAGCCGCGCAAGTGGTCTGGTACGCTCGGCGAAAAGGCTATCGCGTCCACAACCATCACGTGCTTCAGCGTCAGTGCTTTTTGCCATCGAGAGACGTCGAGCTCGTACCTCACCACGACGACAGCAAACAGGTCTTCTAGCCGATCGCCAACCTGAGCACACGGCAGCCGACGGTCATGTCACCGTGCCCAATGCGATGTAGATTCAAACGGGGGCAGGTTCGAAGGACGATGAGCACACAAAGGCTCCAAGAGATCTGCCAATGAGGAACTGTGGCCAATCTGAGCGGGGAAGGTCGCCCGTCCAGCGGGCAACGAGTTGTGCATCATCAGCGAGGGCTTCATGGTGTGAGCCGGTGTCGTATTGCCATTTCCACAGTGTGGCGAGGGCCATCCTCTCGCTGCTGGAGAGGGTTAGAAGGCCGACAGAGCCTTCACCACCTCCACCATGCCCCCTTGCCACCGCCGGTGGCGCTGGCGGGGCCGGTCGCACACCGCAAGCAATTGGAGGTGCACAGCGATGTCGCGCAAAGCTCCCGGGATGCGAAAAAGTCGCAGCTGTCGCCAGCACCCCAAACAGGCTGCTCGATCCGGCCATCGCGCGCGGCGCGCACGGTTTCGTCAAGGGCAATCAGACATTCAGACTTGCCGTGAGCGTTTGGATGCTGAATTTCAGGAGAAAAGTTATCAGCAAGGTCAGTCAGTCAGTCAGTTTCTTCGCGGTCCCACAGCGCTCACCACACCGCGATGAGCACGTCAGGTCGGGTTATTTTACGATCGCTGACGATACAGAAGCGCCAGCGCGCGTATTCTTTATACTCCGTAAGGAATGTTCTGACGATGTGGTGAGGTGCATGCGGCACGCAAACGCCGCACGACTGGTTGCATCGCCCACGTGCCTCCGGGTTTCTCTTGCAGCTCTCCATCGTTGCACTTGAACGGCACCAGCGCACGTGCTGGTCCTGGCAAGGATGCGCCTTGTCGTAAGCGCTGGCTTGCTCCACGTCTGCACGAGAGAAGCAGCTAAGCACGCGTGGCGGTGCTCGAATGGTTGCATTGAGGGCCTCGAGACGAGGCACGATCCGTCGCATGAGCGCCCGTCGGCTCGCCCGATAGGTCGCATTTTTATGCGTGAGTGGGCGTTGCCAGCTGCCGCGAGTATTGTCGGCCTGCTCCTTTTCGGCATCCGCGCGCAGCCGCTCGTCGTCAATCTCGAGCTTATGCGCGGTTATCAGATGCGCGACTTCATGGGTTTGATCGCTCACGTCGCCGATGAGGCCACCCAGAGACACGAAGTCCACCTCGACGCGCGCTGCCTGCGTGGCTTGGTACACCATCAGGCCGATGGTGCTGTCCTCGGCTGAACAGCTCCAAGGGGCCCACAGTAGCGAGCCGCGAGGCCGATACTTAGTGCGGATCGTGGTTTCGTCCACCCTCAAACCTGTGGGATCTTTGACACTCGTCGAACGTCCAAAGGTGCGCTGCGCCGCAACAAAGGCGCATGCCGAGTCGGACGCAAAAACAAGGCGCGCAAGCGCCGTCGACATGATCTCGAGGGCACCGGTGGCGAACAGGAAAGGACCGACGATGGTGGCGTTGAGCGGGTGCCCCAACGATCGACCTTGCCGGTCGTAGCAAAAGGGATGGTTGACACAAAATCGGCAATTGGTGTGAATCCCACCGAGTTGGCTCACTGTCTGAGCGGCAAGCGCGCCCGCCGGTCCGTGTGACCAGCCGCAGCCAACATTGTGCTCAGGAAGAAACGAAGTGAACTGTGCCCATCCGCCGTACAGGTATCTGGTGCGCGCAGCCGTCAGGCTCATCCTCAACAAGGCCGCTAGGTTCGTGAAGTGATTGAGACTATCGTCGTCGGTTTTCGCGATGAACGTCACCTTTGGGAAGAGCACCAAGGCAGCCACGCTCCACCACGCAAACGACTTTTCGATGCAGGCGGCCAGCCGTCCGTCTCGCATTCCGACGAACACCAGGTCTCCGTGTGCCACATGCTCGGCCATTAGTGCACCAGTGGCCGGACAGCCGACCACAAAGCGTTGCACCACCGCGGGCTCTGCATATCGAAGCGCAGCGGCACGCAGCCAGGAGCGCCGTTTGGGCAATAATGGTGTCGAGACCACGCCAATGGCCAGAAGAAGAGGACGATCGTCCACAATGTCCTCGACCGGGCAAGACGACCGGGTCAAGTTGTCTGTGCACAACGGTTCAATGAGGACGTGAACGTGCATGGACACACGCGCTCTGAAAGAGATGGGGCACCATACCTCTCAACCATTCATGAATTGAGGTCCCTAGGACGGTCATGACAAATCGCCGCCGTGCGCCGAAGAAGAGCCCTCTCTTATAGCGCCTTCTTGCCTGACATGAGGGTGTGAATCTTGAGTGTCGAGCTATAAAGAATAAACTTTGGCTGTGAATTTGAATGTGTTTGTGTGACTTCTACCGTACTGGTACCGGTATTGTTCCAAATCCTGCCAAATATAAGCCCGCCACGACCAGAGACAAATCTGTCATGGTTCAGTTCAGTTACTGCATAAACAACAGACAACCTAACGGAAGCCTATCGAATGTGCTCTCGAGGCTAGCAGTGGGGGTGAGAGTCGACGGAGATGGTGGGGACACAACTGAACTGAACTGAACTGAACTGAAATCTGTCATGGAAGGCCGGAGGTAGTTTCATTGTGAAACGGCGGGGAGGCGTTGACTGCGAACGAGCGGACGTGTCGTGAGACTCGGTGAACGAGTACACAGCAGTGTGTGTGGCGCGCGCCGCGCGCGCGCGCCGCCTCCGCATCCACCGCCTCCGCATCCACCGCCACTGCCGCCGCCGCCACAACCATCTCCATGCTGTACGGCAGCAGCACAGCCTCTCACGCGAAATACGGTGTCGCTTATGCTCCCATTTCAAAGCCAGCTGATTTTGATGCCGTGGCTGCGCTGGAGCGCATGCTGCACCGTCCTGCGCCTCCCGAACCACGGCGGCTGATTGCTGAGGAGCCATTGCCGCAGCATCGACCCGCACCACGGCGCGTAACATGGGGGACCGAGATGCTGTCGCACGCGCATGCTCCACATCCGCCGGATTCGGCACTGGTACGTTGGCGTGCACCTAGGCCTCCGCCACAATCGGCCAGGTCGAGCGACCAGGTTCAAGACGACCTGGAGCGGAGACCTGTATTGCACTCTGCTCGCGACCGTTCCCATGCTCTACTGGATCGATATCTGGAGTTTCATCGGCGGCCGCCATTGGCAGCACCGGCACTACGAGGGCGGCGGGTAACGTGGGAGACCGAGATGCTGTCGCCGCAGCTCCAGTGGATAATCAACCAGAGAGCCGAGGACATCCGTCGCGAACGTTCTGTAAACACGGCAGTGCCTGATGGGCAGCAGGAAACACAACCCATGACTGAGCAGACGCAGCCCAGTAGGTCGAGCGTGCTGAAGGCTGTCGATGGCAAGCATCATGCGTCGGTGCAGATTCTCGTTGAGGTCGTTTGCAAAGTTGATTCAACAGGGCTGGGATCTACACATCATGATCAGAGCAAGTACGACCACTATTTCGACCAGGTCGTCGCTGGACTTTCAGGCATGGTCACTTCTCCACTCGACCCCAAACATACGATCGACGTCAGCGTTGACAAGGTTTCCACAGCAGCCGCAGCCCCGGCAGCGCCGTTCGTCGGAGGGCCCAATGGCAACGGGAGCCGACTTGGAGCGTTTGAGGTCTACCTCTGCACCGATCTCGTGGATGTTGAGACCGTACCGCCCTGCTCCGGTCTGCACTCGAAGCTGCACTCGCGCCACTGGCCCAATATCAAGCAACTGCAAGCTAGGTGCAACGATGTCCTGCTGCGCGTCTTCCATCGCTGGAAGCGCGACGTGGAGCTGCGTGCAGCCATTCCACACATTGTGGAAGCTTCGGGTGCGACGCTCTCTCTCACTCCGAATATTTCTATCGACGATATCCGTCCGATGTCACCGCTGACACAGACGCAAAACTGACTCAGATGCCATCCTCCGTGTCTCGCTCGCAGATGCAGAGAAGTTCGTCGAGGCATACCTGCACAAGGCATCCCCAGGTCTTCTCGCTGTCGTCATCGAGATGATGCACACGTTGCAGGCAGCAGATCAAGCGCTCGCAACCGCGATGACACCACAGACCGATGCCACCGAGCCGCAAGAATTCGATGCTGCTTGGATTCCACCCTTGCATCAGGCCATCGAGGATCACGGCGCGCACGCAAGTCCGAGCGTACTTGCAGCAGCCGAAACGTGCCTTACGTCCTGGATCGCCACGCGCACTGCAAATGACGCGCTCCGCACGGCACCCGCAGTCCAGGAGGAGGTGAGGAAGGCTCTTATCCAAGGCCGCGCCGCCAAAGCGAGTGTGAAATGTATTGAGCAAGCTGAAGCGCGATTGCGAGTCCTTGAGACGGCGGACAATGCTCTGAACGAAGCCATCCGAAGCGCTGTCGTCAAAGATTTGCGGCTTGCAATCCCTATGCACCGTGACCACGCCAGCCCAGGGGTCGTGAGCGATGCACAAGCAACGCTCGCGCACTTAGAGGCGAAGGCCGACTCTGAGCTCCGCGCAGAGCTCGCTGACGCATTGGACGTTAGCAGCATTCGCGCGCTCTGCATGGCGTACGCTGAGCGCTGCACGGCCCCCGGGCTCGCCGAGGCGGCGGCGGCGGCGGAGGCTATGCATAAGGCTGACACGGCAGTGACGTTGGCAATGCAAGGTGCAGAGGTTGCATTTGGTGCTGGTTTCTCCGATGTTCTAGAGGTTTTAGTCAGTGCTCTGAACACCCATGGCGGGCGTGCGAGCGCCAACGTATCTACGGCTGCCGGCAGGGCATTGGCTCGAATGCAAGCTGATGCAGCGTTGATCTCAACACCGTCTGACCAGGCTGAGCTCAGATTCGCCCTGGAGTGCAACAAATCGGCAAGCTCGAAAACCATAGCGCAAGCAGAGGCACGCTTGCAAGCCCTTGTCATGGCAGATGCTGCTCTGAATGAGGCCATCGAAACCTCGGTGACCAAAGACTTACGAATTGCAATACTTGAGCATTATAACCAAGCGAGCCCAGGCGTTGCAAGCGCTTCAAAAGCATACCTTGCGCAACTAGAAGCCGAGGCTGATGCAGGGCTTCGTGCCGGACTGGCTGCGGCGACAGAAGCTATCACGGTCCGAGAGCTCAGCGAGCAGTATGCGGAACGCGCGACGGCGCCCGTGCTCGCCGAAGCGGCGGCTGCGCTGAACGCGCTGGACGCTGCTGACCTAGCGCTCACAATAGCGATGGGCGACGATTACGATCCCGAACTGATCGGTCCCTTGGAAGAGGAGTTTCAAAGGCAAAGTTCCTCCGCGAGTGCCAGCATCGTAACCGAGGCTAGGTTTAAGCTGGAAAGTTGGAAGGCCATCTTCTCAGCTAACAGCATTCTACGTGCAGCTCCTAACTCGGCGATCGAACTCCGGCAGCTGATTGCGGAATTCGGCTCTATTGCGCTCCCAGCTGTCGTGGAGGAGGCACGCACTCGATTAGATCGGCTAGCTATTTCTGACGCTGCCCTTGAAGAGGCTTGCCACGTATCCATTCCTGCTTTGCGAGCCGCACTCCCGGAGCATGGCCCTCACGCCACTCGCATAGTTTCCGAGAGAGCAAAGGCAGCTCTTGCAGAGCAGGAACGCAAGGCGGACGCAGTACTCCGCGCCAGTGTCGCGCAGGAACGAGAGCAGTCCGCACTGCGAGAGCTCATCAACAAGTACCTAGACCAGGCGACGCAGCCGGCTTTGGATGAGGCCGCCGCACGCCTCAAAGTGATCGAAGAAGTGGACGCAGCGATTCGAGACACCGTCTTTAAGTACACCGAGGAGGAGCCGAAGCCTCTGAAATCGTCGCTCACAATGGTGGAGGAGGTCATTGATGCTAACAAAGACCGAGCGAGCCCCAGTGTGGTCATCAGCGCACAACACGCGTTGCTTGAGAAACGCAAACGATTGAATGCTGACGCGAATCAAGCTCTTGTGACGGCCCCCGCAGATTACGATGAGCTGCTCGATGCGATCGATGCGAACAAGGAGCACGGTTCGCCAGAGGTACTCACCGTTGCGCTGGTCGTTCTCAAACTGCTTACACCGATCGCCGAGCTACAGTCCGCTGTTGATGTGCTCAAGATCTCTGCGCTCTCAGGGGGCATCGCGAAGGTCAGTTTCGTGAACGAGAGGTATGACTTTGGCACGTTTCACAAGATAGATGGGCGAGCAGGCAAGGCCATAAAGGAGCGTAAACTGCGCGCGCTGAATGATGCGATTATTGCCGTGAAGACGGCGCTAAACTTCCTGGACGTGGAAGAGCGAGTCTATACGATGAATTCGTACGCAGTAGCGATTGATGCTCCGCAAGATGAGCTCACGTCGGCCAGGGAGGCGAGGTCGCGCGCTGCCGAGGCGCAGAGGGCCGCCGACGAGGTCTTGGCAGATCATGTCGTTCAGCCGCCAAAGTGGACGTTCACCTCTGCCATTGCTGCGGCACAACGCCGAATGTTGAGTTCTCTAAAGGAGCTTTCACCACGCCGGCGTATGCAGCGGCATAAAATCAAGCGGCTTCTAATGCGCGCAGCTTTCGCTCCGGGCGGCCAGGCTGATCTGCGCGTCGCGATCGGCTCCGCTGCCTTTGGACCCCCAGAAAGTCCCATGCCCAAGCGGCTCATGGGTCAAAGTATCTGGGACGGGGATCGGATGTGCAAATTGCCATATGGATGGCTTCAAAGAACGGAACTCATCTTTGTCGAGTGGGCCGCTTTTGTCTTGAGACAGAAGCGGCGGAGGGCGGAGGAGTACGAGAGAAAGCTAGCCGAGGCGGAGGCCGCAAGGAAAGCGCAGGAAAAGCAAGACCCAGATGCTCTTCTCCCGGGTTGGTCTTCCCGAGTTGTGTTCGTGCACGAGAGTGGACAGACGGCGTTGGAACTACCTCTCGTGGCGCTAAAGCCCGAGCAGCAGCCCGAGCCAGAGCCTGAGCAAGAGTACGAGAGAAAGTCATCCGAGGCGGAGGCAGCAAAGGAAGCGCAGGAAAAGGAAAAGCAAGACCCAGATGCTCTTCCCCTGGGTTGGTCTTCCCAGGTCATGTTCGTGCACGAGAGTGGGCAGACGGCGTTGGAACCGCCTCTCTTATCGCCAAAGCCCGAGCGAAAGCTTCCAGAAGGCTGGCAGCAGTTCGTCGATCCAACCTCGCGCATGCCCTACTATGTCGAACTAAAGACACTTAGGACAACCTGGAAAAGGCCGACAGAAGAAAGGCTATGGTTGGAAAGAAATTTTATTGAATGGCGCAACTTGGTCAGACGCATCAAGGAGGAGTCCATGAGGAAGATGGAGGAGTTGCTCCTACCAGCCGGCTGGACCGAGTTTTACGATAAGAAGACCAGTTCCTTCTACTATGTCAGCGACGAGGGTGAGACCACCACGACACGGCCACGGGAGGCGACAGAGAAGGCTCGTAAAGAGCAGGAGGAGGAAGAGAGGATAATTCAGATGAAGAATGCCGCGGATGAGCGCAGGAGGTTGCTGCGTGAAGCACAACGAGCCAAGGAAATCCGCAAGAAGCAAAGGAAAGCGGCCGAGGCAGAGAACAAGCTGCGAAAGGCGAGGGAGGTGCAAGACAAGAAAAGGCAACAAGAGCTTGCGGCCCAGGCGAAGAAGGAGGCCGAAGCAAAGGCTAAGGCTGAAGTAGAGGCTGCTGCGCAAAGGGCCGCCGAGGAGGCAGCGGCTGCAGCCGAGCATGAGCGGCTTGCCGAGCTAAAGGCGCAGGAGGATGCCCTCGCGGCTAAGGCTAAGGCTGAAGCGGCTGAAGCCGCAAAAAGTTTGAATTTACCATGGGCGTACAACACGGAAGAGACGCCGATGGACAACATTCGAACATGGCTCGCATTTCACAAAGCCGGAAGCAAGGACTTGTTTGTACGAACTAAAGCGCTCGAACCCGCGCCTACCCATTCGAGGATGAGCCCTGCATCATTTCATGCTCTGACATGACTGCTGTTGCATGGGGTTGTTTCTATTTCCGCAGAATAAGTGGGATGTTGATCGCAACGGCTTGATCAGCAAGACCGATTTTCGCAAGGCAGTTCCCGTGTGGTCGGGCAACCTCATGACACACGCGCAGATGGAGTTGTTGTTCAATCAACTCGATGACGACGGCAGTGAAGCGATTGACTTTAAGGAGTTAGATAGGAAAATTAAGGGCAGGAGCTATTCAATCGACCCCGACGCTGCCAAGACGCCCGGATACGAGAAGCTCATGAAGCTCATGAAAGTGCACGCCAAACTCATCATAGATTCATTCTCGAAGTGGGATACGAACAAGAACGGGGCCATTTCGAAGGCGGAGTTCCGCCAGATGATACCACGCCTGATCGGTATAGTCTGCAGAGACCCCGACTCTTTCAACAGGGGACTCCGAGAGAAAGACATCGATGCTGTCTATGAATCTTTCGACAATGACGATTCGAACGCTGTGGACATCAACGAATTGATGAGTCGTCTCATTCCGAAGTCACGGAAGAAGTCTCCCAACGAGTTCGCGCGGAGCCCGAGCTCTAGAGGCTCACCAGCACCCTCAACCCAACCTTCACCCGAACCCATGAAGTCCGGACCGTCCTCGCCAGAACCTTCATTGCAAGCGCGAGAGCCCGACTCAGGTGCGGCCTCACTGTCAGATGTTGTCACAGCTGGGGGTAGGCCGAATGTGCACATCGATGGCGAGGAGGACCTCGCCTCGGCCCAGCCACAGGCTATGCGCAGCCCTGATCAGGCCGTCTCCACACCTGAGTTGTAGACTACGGCGGGCGGAGTTCGATCTCAGGAGGTCTATTCCAGGATAAGGCACTTTGAAAGTCACTCAAGAACAGGATGTCATCAGGAACCCCTCAGGTGCGGTCACCTATCCGATCCCCTAGCTTCCTAGGCGCTAGGGGTTCGTCCTAGAGACTAGGAGCGCGCCGCCGTCCGGGGAGCCCGCGACCCCTCGTCCCGGGCTCCGCGGCGTCGCCGACACGCCGCACGGATCCGTTGGTTTTCGCAATGGAAGCGTTTACGATCTTCTCGCGTTAGTAAGCCCGTTAGACGCGTAAAGACGATTTTTCAGCCGTACGCGGTCTACGGCACCCCAGCCGAATATCCCACGCCCCCGCGGGCCCCCGGCAGCCTTTCCCGTTTCCGGTGCGTCATACAAGATACATCATTTCGAGATCGTTGTCGAACGATTATCTTGCGGGACTTGCGCAAAACCTAACGTGCCGTCCTCGGTCAACTCTCGGGGTACATGTATACTCGGGTATACTCGGGTTCGCCTCTTCGTTAACTTTATTGTTTATAAAAGGTCCAATGGCGGGTCTTTCTTACCACACCATATGTTACCAGCACGGCCCGGATCTCACGCCTTTATATATCTCACGCCTCCTCCACAGACCACACCACGTTCCACGGGCCCACGTATCTGCTTTTCCTTACTTTTCCTCGCCGCGCACACACAGCGTGTACTACTAGTAGCTACCATACCGCGTCGTAGTTGCATTACCGTTGCCACATTGCCACCGATCCGCGCCCACACATGGACATCACAGAGAGACTCCTCTGATCCCGGCACCAGAGCACACGAGGCTAAGGTGATCAGAAGTGAACTATACCTCTTGGACCACATCCACCCCACATCACACACGCCTCACGATGAGTCGCACTTCGTACTTCGCCTGGACATTTGGTTCGTCATGCCTTGACGTACTGCCCTGAGTAGTCGGTGAAATCCTTCGTTGATCTTGCGAGCCTCTCCTGCCACGTCGTCTCGATGTCGCCAGCTGTGACGACGCGTGCGAATTCGGTGTACTCAATCGACCCGCTCTTGTCAACGTCCATCAAATTGATGATGGCATCCATCTCATTGTCGGACAGATTGAGGCTGAAGTCCTCCCTGAGAACGAAAGCAATTTCGCTGCGGTCGAGATGGCCGGAACGATCTTTGTCCATGTTCTTGAATGCAGTGGACATACGGTTGTACTTGTCCTTGAACTTCTGGCCGATCTGCTTGAGAGTACGCAGCAGCTGCTTTGCGGTAACACCCTCTGGCAGCACATCGCTGCCCGCAAGGAGCTCCTCGAAGGACGCTGCCTTGGCCTTGAGGTAGCCTCCATCCTCCTTCATAGCCGCCTGGGGCCCGTCTTTCATGGCCGCCTCTGCCGAACGCTTGAGCTTGCGCCACTCATCGGCGGTGCCAGCCTTGCCACTCGCCTGTCCGCTGCGCGGGCGTTGGCTGGTTCGTGCGGACGGCATGGCGGATAAGGGCGTATCGATGCCCGCTCTCACCTTGGCGCGCTGGCGTGGCGAGAGTTTGATCTTGTCGGGCGGTGGCAGGGCCTTGCTGATTGCGCCAGGCGCGATGGCAGGGGCATCACTTGAAGGAGGCTGCAACAGCGCCTCATTGTATGCATTCACCTCATCACGATTAGCAGCATTCGCTGCTGCCATCGCTTCTTTGATCTTGGCATCGGTCGTCACCTCGTTGAGTGTCTCCGACGACATGTACTTGGCAAAGTCGCGGTACCTGCAGACATGGATGTGGGAAGCGAGCACATCATGGGCCATACGTTGGGGACGAAGAGCGGCGTATGCGCACGCACGCCGCTCTGCGCATGCCTGTGTGCGTGTGCATGTACTGTCTTGTGACAGAGCGGCGCATGCTGTGTCTGTGCGTGTCTGTGTGGCATGTAGCAGACGCACTGAATCTCATCACTTCCCTTGCCGCTCTTGAAGTGGTCGCCATCACGCTCGATGAGATTGAAGAGTGCGTCAATGACGGGAGGACGGATGTGCGTATCCAGGCTCATGAGTTTGATCGCGAGCTTGAACTCATTCCTGTCGACGAAGCCCGTGCGGTCGGCGTCCATGTACTTGAATGCTTTGCCAAAGTAGCCGTGCTTCATTTGGATCTGCTCCTTGATCATGGTGTGTGCCTGAAGCAGTTCAGCCGCGGTCACGTGAGGATCGTAAAGTCGTTTCACGGGCGCCTTTTTCTCGACCGCCTTGACTGCCTTCTTGTAGCCGAGCTTGTGGTCGCGCTTGTCCGAGTTCGGGAAGAGAGTGCGCACGTCGTCGGCCGCGAGGAACTGCACGAATTCCTCATACTTGATGTCATAGCCCGCCTCCCCGTCGTCGTCGTCGTCATAGTCCATCATTTCGAGAAGGCAGAGCACGACGGGCTGCCGAATACCGTCGAGGTTGACAGTGCGCAGTGCTCGCTCAAACTCGTGCCGCTCGATGAAGCCGGTGCCATCCTGATCAATGGAACGGAAGGCACGCGTGAACGAACCGTACTTGCTCAGAAGTTTCTCCTTGATTTGATCGTGCGCCGACTGCAACTCCTCGAGACTGATGCCTTGAGGCAGCGCGAACAATTTGGGTGCTGCGGACGTGGTCGGGGGCTTTCGAGTGCTGGGCGAGGCGGGCGAAGCTGATCCGCGCTGCAGCGGTTGGCCGAACTCTCCTTCGGGAACTGTGCCCCATAACTCCAGCGGACCGAAGCCGGAAGGTAAGCCGGAAGGCACGTCGAGGACGCGACCGGGCTTGCGTGTCCGCATGCGTGGGCTTAGGTGACCAAACTGTGCCGACGCCGGGCGTGAGATCGTAGCGCTGCCGTCGCGCGAGAAGCCCCTAGATGCTGCAAATGACTGCCGCATGTTTGTCAGCTGCACATGCTTTTCCCAAAAGGCATACGTCGAGGCATGCGGGTCGACAGCGACTTGTTTCACAAAGGACATGTTCTTGAGGTTCATAAGACGAGGTGACTGCGCGGAAAACAAGCCGCGCGGCGTCATCCCGCGCGGCGAGAGGCTGGCGAGACCCTCGCGTGGAGAGTATTCGCCACCAATGGCTGCGCTCACTGGCCTCAAGGAGATCTGAGGTCCGAAGTGGTGCATCTCTTGCCCACTCACGCACGAGCGAAGCTGTTCATCGTACTTTTTCTTGCAATCGATTTGCTGTTTCTGTTTCGTCAGTGAATTCGCATGCAAAATTCTCAGTTTCATCGAGGCAATCCTGCGAGCTGCCTCTTGTGAAACGAGCTGTGATTGCACATACATTGTATTAGGTCCTACATGTACGATCAATGTGGGGATGTACTGGGCCCTCCCAACTAGGACACCTAGCTGGCCGGGCCGCGCCCGCGGCGGCGGCCGCGGCACGTCGTTTCCCGGGTATCGCCACCCGCGCACCCAGGGGGCGGCTCTTGGCGAGGCACCTAATCTAGCGCCGAGCGCCCTAGAACTGTTCATCCTCATACACAGAGTCTCAGAGTGTAAAGAACATGAGAAAGTGTTTGACTACATTAATTCGTAACGATGAAAAGTCCTACATACTCTGGCGCTGCCTCCGCTCGCGACGGCAGCGGAAGACTGAGGCACGCATTTGGCTTGCTCTCTCCACTCTCCGCTCGTCTACAGGATCGGTACTCAGTAGGCCGTCGGCCCGCCCGCCTTTTGTGCATGCATACGCCGCACGACGGAGGAATGTGGGTAGCCCGAGGGTTGCCCGAATGGTGCAATGACGGTAAGCCGGCACGCTTCCATCAACAATTCATATCGTCGTCATCGGGCACAGGGTAGTTGGGGGCAGCTCTGGTCGCCCCCCCTGGTGCACCCGTCCACTGACTGACATTGGCGCGTCGCGAGCCCATCGGCTTAGCCTGCTCCTCGGAGAAGGTGACTTGGCGCTGTGGCGCCACCAGGCCGTTTGGCACGCGTGCTCGCCGAGAGACACTCGTGTCCTCGGACGTTGAGCGCGCGCATATCGGCTCCACCTGCGTCGAAGCCCCGTTGTCGACCTTGACAGCTGTGGGCGCATCATTAGGCTCCGAGCCGCAGCCCATGGAGCATCCTTCGGTGGACGCGCCCTGCCCACGCTTGCGGGTCTCAGACCGGCCTCGTCCATCCTTGGGCGATGTTGGTGGCAAGGCACCAAACGACCCAAACGGGGACCACTTGGGCTGAGAGGCGATCGGGGGAACGTCGGACCCACCCTTGAGCCCACCCTTGAACAGGGATGCCAGCAAGGCTACAGGTGGCTCGAATGGTGCCGGTGCTGAAGGCTCCGAGGAGGTCGAAGGTGGCGGCACCGTGCCCATGCCAGATCCCACGGCGGTGTCGCCATTCGTCGGCTCGGCCGGATGAATGGCCAAGGTGGCATCAGCGGCGGCTACGAGCTCAGCACTGCTGCTGCTCATCCCGGAGGACAGGAAGGTGCCCTCCTCGTCGACCTCGTCGACCTCGTCGATGTCCTCGAGCTCCGCGTCGCCGCCGCGCAGAGGGCCGAAGATGCCCGTGCCCGCCGTCCTCTCCACCGGCTGTAGCTTCCGAATCTGCTGGGCGCATCGCTCCAAGTCATACTGCGCGCCACACGCTTTGAAGTCCTCGTACGCCGCCTGGAGCAAGCGCAAGCGCACCGCCGGCGAAGCGTCACCATAGATGGCAAGCTCGTACGTGGCGAGCGCCTCATCGTACGGCATCTGCAAGGCGTGCGACGACAGCTGCGACTCACGGAGGAACTTGAGCGCCTTCTTCTTGGCGGCCGGGTTATTTGGCTGGATGGCGAAGAAGATGCCTTTGAGCAGCAGCGCACGTGGCTTGGCGACGGGGTAGATGTTGCCGAACTGCTCCAGCTTGACCATCCACTCCTTTGCCACGAACTCGAGCGTCACCAGGTCGTCAAAGCGCGGCTTCTCCTCTTCATCGGCGATGACGAAGACCGAGTCGACGAACATCACCGAGTCGCGCTCACCGGTAGTCGAGCCCCCAGAGCTAAACTTGGTCGCGCGCACTGGGGAGTTGTAGCCCCACCTGCGAACGCTCATGCGAGAAGAACGTTCCGCACGCATGGGGCGCTCGCGCATGGAACGCTCGCGCGTGGAACGTTCGCGCGAGGAGCCCGCCCCCTCGTGCGCCAGTGCACCCTTGAGCAGCTCGAGGATCACTTCGGCCGTTGAGGCGAACGCCTTGAGCACATAATACTTGGTGCTCCTACCCTTGAAGCGGTCCTTGACGCACATGGCGCGCTCGAACGCCTCCTGGGATTGGCCCGACCGCAGCAGCGCCAGCGCGAGCTGCCCGTATGAGTTCGTCGACTTTAGGATGGCGATCGCGTCCTTGAGATTATTGGTGGCGAGCAGTGTGGCAGCGATGCCCGCATGGCAACGACTGCGGATCTGCTTGTCGACGCGCTCCTCGGCCGACGCCAGCGCTTCCTCGTAGAGCTCCTTCGACCGGATGAAGTTGCCGCGGTAATACTCCAGGTGCGCCTGATGGCAGATGGCCTGTTCCCATTGGCGCTTGTCATGGAGTTGCTTCGAGTAGGACGCCGATTGTGTCAGGTTGTCGGTGGCCATCTTCCATCGCGCCTGGCCCGCGTCGAGCACGCCCGCCGCGAGGAGCGTGTACGAATACTGCCCGAGCTCACCCAACTGCTCGCACGTCTCGAGCGCCTTGCGCTTGTACCGGCGCACCGTCCATGCGGACGACTTCTCAGCGGCTGACTCGATCAGGCAGAGCGACGCGTACGCGCGCCCCACCACGGGCGAGAGCGTCCCGATCGAGCAGCCGAGCATGAGCGCACGCATCGCGCAGTAGCCCGCCTGCTCGCGCTGGTGCTCCTGCATGAGCACCTGCGAGAGCAGCTCGTACGCGACGGCGAGCTCCATGCGCGGGTGAGTGTCCCCATGCTTGTCTGCGCTGCTGTGCTTGCGCTTGGGCTCGCGCACGAACAGCTCCCGAACGCTGTGCTGCATGCGCACGCGTCGGTATCGCCATCGGAAGTCGGCATCGGTCATGCCCTTGAAGCCGTCCGGATGCTCCTTATCGTCGCCTCGGTCCTTCTCACCGCCGAGGGAGACAATCGCCTCGGAAAGAGACTGACGCGCAGCCTCCGTCTCGCCGACAACAAGGTAGGTCTGCGCCATGCGCCGCTGGAGCGGGCCGCGCTTGGGCGCGAGCTCGGGCTTGCGGCCAGCGAGCCTGAGCGCATCGAGCAGCAGTTTGCGCGCATCAAGGTTGCTGAGGGCTGCATCGCCCGCTTGTTGCGTGAGATAGTGCACTGCCTTGCCGAGCGCGTGGGTCGAGTCTCCCGCTTGCGACCAATGGTACGAGAGCTTCGACACGAGGCCCTTCCCGCCGCCGCCGCTGCCGTGGTACTCGCCGCCGTAGTACTCGCCCCCTTCGTAGTACTCGGCGGCCGCGTAGTGGAGCTTCTCCTTGAGCCCCATTGGGAGCTGAGAGTACGACACATCGTGCAGGTACTTGTGCTTGAATCGGTACACGGGCAGCGTGTTGCGCTGGCCGGGTTCGCGCTGTAGCATCTCGGCGCTCACGAGCATGTCGAGCAGCCGGATGAGCTCCTTCTTGTCCGTCGAAAAGTCGAGCTCGGACTGCTCGACGAGGAATCCGAGCTCGGTCGTCTTGAAGATGGGGCCCATGACGGCGCCCATCTTCATGAGCAGCTGCTGCGAGGCGGGCAGCCGGTCCATGCGCGAGGTGATGAGGGACTCGACCGAGCTCGGCAGCGTCACCTGGTCGATGCTCACCGTGAGCTTGCAGACTCCATCGACCACCTCGAGGAGTTTCGAGTCGGTCATCGACTTGAGGAACTCGAGCGCCCAGAAGGGGTTGCCATTCGTGTTCTTCGCGAGCTTTTTTAAGACGTCTTCCGGGATGACGGTCACGCCCATCGCCTCGCACAGCAGCTCGCGCATCTCCTCGGTGGAGAGCCCTGGCAGTTCGCGGACGGCGGTCTCGCAGAGCTTGTGCTCCTTGACGATCTCGTCGTATCCCGCGGGACGGACAGGCACGGGCAGCGGGCGCAGAGTGAGCAGCACGAGCATCGGCTTGACCACATCGAGAGCATGCCGGAGCACGGCCCACGAGGACGAGTCCATCCAGTGCACGTCCTCGAAGATGAGGATCGGCCGTCCCTCGCCAAGCTTGGCCGCAAGCACACTCACCATCAGCCGGATGGTGGCGGCCATGCGCAGCTCGGCCGTCAGGTGCTTCGTCACCTCGTTGTCCTTGATCTCGATGGGCAGAGCTGGCGAGAGCAGCGGCGCGAGCATCACGAAAGACTCGTCCGCGAGCAACGCGTCGTCCGCCCACGGACGCACGCAGTGGCGCCCCTCGAACGTGTAAGAGGGCGAGAGGAAGGCGAGCACCGACGAGAGCGCGTCGCGCCAGCGCTGCCGCACGCCCTCGGTGCCGCTCCTTCTGAAGGAGGCCACGCGATTGGCGGTCGATGTGCCTTGCTTGCCGGCCACGTAAAGGGCGTCGCGGGACCCTCGTACGCCAGACGAAGACCCTGCGATACCTTTCTTTCCACCGGCGGGCGCCGCGGGTGCGGCACCCGCGTCCTGCGCAAGCTCCCTAGGGCGCATAGAGGGGCCAACGCCACCGCCGATCAAGCCTCTGAGGCCCGTCTTCGACTTGCTGAGAGGCTTCACGGGCGCCAACGTCTCCCTGGCTGGAGCGCCACCGTCCTTGGACAGCGAGTCCAATGCCTTCGCCCACCTCGATCGTGGGGTGGCTTCGATTCGTGGTGTCGCTTCGATTCTGCTCGAGCTCGGCCCCGGCTCGGATGGTAAGGACACGTTGAGCGCCGCCCTAAAAAGGTTCTTGCTGCTGGCGCCACGAGAGTTGAAGCTCTTCGACTCCTGTTGAAGCTTCGGCGCGTGCACATGCCGGCGCGGGCTCGCCAGCGGTGCCCGCGGGGTAGACTGCGCGTCCTCGGCGGCCTGACTGGAGGGCGGGGGCGGCTTCACCTGCCGCGTCTTGGCCACGATCGTCTCGAGCGTGCGCTTGGTGAAGAGCTTCTCGAAGACGCCTCTCCACGGGAAGAAAGGGGTGGTGGCCTCGATCTGCTTGGACGAGATATGGAAGAGGTTGATCTGCTCGCCCTCGACCATGATGCCCTGTTCCCCTTCCTTATCATCCTTCTGGCCAAACAGCCTGCGCTCATGCATCGAGCGCATCACCTCGGCCAAATGCGTCTTGCCCATCCCGGCCTCGCCCAGCAGCAGGATCACCCCGCCCTTGCCCGCGCCGAGCTCGTCGAGGCCCCGCCGTAGCAGCGCGAGCTCCATCTCGCGCCCGAGCGTCCGCTTGAGCCGCTTCGCGCCAGCGACCTCGGCGCTTCGCGCTCGAAGGCTTGAGCGATGCATCGAACCATACCGGTCGGAGTCGGAGCTCAGGGGGGCCGTGCTGACGATTGAGCTCCTGTGTTCCGTGCTGCCCGAGACGTTCGAACTCCTGTGTTCCGGCCCACCGCGGCTTGGGCGGCTGCCGGAGTGCAGCAGCGGCCGGAAAATGGGCACGGCCTCTTCCTTGCCCTTGACCTTGATCGGGTCCAGGACCTTGAAATCGCAAGAGCCGAGTTGCACCACAGCGTCATACGTGTCCTTGTCGCACAGGATGCCTTTCTCCCTAGTCTTGCCCGCCGCCTGCATCAGGCGCGCCGCCAGGTTGACCTGCGGGCCCGAAAGCGTATACTCGACGCGCACGCCCTCGCTGCCCGCCTCCCCACAGAACACCCGGCCGGTGGTGATGCCTACGCAGATCTTCATCGCCTGGTAGTCCTCGTCATCGGGTAAGACGCCTGCGGGCAGCACCGGCTTGATGCGCGAGAGCGCGTCGACTACCTGCAGGCAGCTAACGACAGCACGCGATTCATCGTCCTCGTGGGCGTGGCTGGGCAGTCCGAAGGCGATCAGAAAGCGCGTGCCCTTGTCGTCGCAAATGAGGCGCGTGATCGTGCCATCGAAGCGCTGCATCCGCTCCTGCACGATCCCACAGACCTGGCTCGCCTTGGTGAGGTCAGACACCTCGCACGGCTTCGGGCCAAGGCCGTTGATCTTCATGAACACCGAGACGAGCTTGCGGTGCTCTGAGACCCACGAACCCGTCTGGCCTGCCTGCACGCGCTCCTCGATGATCGCCGGTACGAAGCAGCGCAAGGTGCGGTCGAGCTCCACTGAGGGCGTCACCTGGAGAGTGTACGGGGGGGAAGGGGGGGGGGGGGCACCGGGAAGTGGGAAGAGGGACGAGTCGGACGTGATTGACGGATGCGTAACGGAGGCAGCCGTGCCGAGGGCGGCAAAGGCAGCTTGTTTCGCACGCGCAGGGAGAAGTCAGTTCGCCATTTTAAACCATGAAGGCATGTTTCCGCACTGGAAATCAGTCCGACTAGGTAGAACATCATCCAAAGGAGGGCGGGCGGCCAGCCGGGGAGTTGGCAGCACATGGAGAGCCACCACGCAGTTTCGTCAACGAGACGAGGCCAGCGACGCACCTGGGCGAGCAACGAGGTGATGTCGAGTCGCCTCGACGTCTCGTCCTTCTCATCGTCTTCGGCTATCGTGAGGGCCGCCGCCGGTCTGGTCGCCCAGACGGCGCCGAGGGCGACGGCGCCGAGAAAAGAGCGTTTCATGCGCGAGGGCGAGGCCGCCGTCACGTCGTTGTTTGTCTCGTGACGCCCCGGCTTGCTGCTGAGCGTACTAGAGAGCTTGAGGCTCGTCTCGCTGCCGTTGATGTCGCTGGGTACCTGCTGAGTGTGCTGACGCGTGATGCCCAACGACCGGAACAGCCCGCCGCCACCTCCAGCCTCCGCCTCGCCAGACCAGGTGTGTTTCACAGACGGCACCTCCCGCATGTCCTGTACGTCAGTGAGCAGAAACTGCGTCGACTCGAGCACGTTCCCAACGAGGCGCTTCATCGAGGTGATCTCCTCAGTGTTGATCACCTCCCAAGCTTTGCTCGAGAGGACGAGTTGCCCATGCGTGGCCGCCTCGGTCGCGTCAGACATTTGCTGTATGGGTTCGCCCGCCACGAAGTACTCCCACTTGTTGCCATGACCGCCCACATAGAATTCGGAGATGTCGCCGCAGCCGATGCCCATGTGCAACCGTAACGTTACGCCGTCGACGGGCGAAAAGTTGTTGAGGCGCTTGAGCAGGTCGAGGCAGCAGACGGACGCGCGAAGCACAAGCTGCGGCAGCGACTCAAACGTGTTGCGTCGATTGCGCCAAACGACCTGCATGGCGTCGCCCGCGAACTTGATCACATCGCCTGCGTGCTGGAAGATGCCGTCAATCAGCTCCTTGAAATACGCATTGATGTATCTACGAGGACGTGAGACGCGCATTGGTGAGAGGGAGCAAGTTGTGTGCGGCCTTCAGGATCCCACTGCAACACGAGGGCTGCAGCGCGCTGCGCACTGATTCAGCAGCTCCGCGCCTTTGCGGCCATGATCTTTACTGAGCTTTTCGCTCAGTGCGGTGAAACCGGAGACGTCGACGAAGCCGATGGCTCCACGAAAAGTGTTGTGCTCCGGCTGCATTGGCGGCTTCGGATCAGGGTCGTTGGCATACCGCAGCACGACCTCCGCCGGGGAGTAGCTTGCAAAGAGCTTCAGCTGCAGGTCTAGATCCTCCACCCTATCTTCCACGCTAGTGGAGGGGAAACTACCCGCCGACATGGCGAAATCGCCGCGAGGAGTTGGCAGCGGCCCTCCGTGCGCGCTCTCGCCTCGTGGGAGGAGAAGACGGGTCGTTCCAAACTCGAGCGGTTCCAAAGTTGAAGCCGTGACGGGCATCGGAGCTCAACTGTGGCAGCTGTTAGGGTAGCGGTGAGTTCACAGCCAACAGCTCTGAGTTTGTCTTCGAGAAAAAATGGATGGGGTCGACGTGGTGCAGGCGGCTCAGCAGCGCGAGGCGGAGTTGAGCTCGCTCTCGCCAGAGATTCGCGACGCGCAGCTCGCATCCGAGCAGCTCATGCGCGATGCGAAGCAGCAAGGTAATCAGGGTAATCTCGTCATGAGGAACGGCAAGTTACAGCTGCTAAGCGAGGATGACATGGGTGCCGACCTTGGCAAATACCGGTGGGGTCAGACGGAGAAGGAGGTGACCATCAAGGTCTCGGTTCCCGCCGGGACGAAGAGCAAGGCTGTGAAGCTAGATGTGTTGACGTCCAAGCTCAAGCTGGCCGTTATGGGCGAGGTGATCCTCGACGGCGTTCTGCACAAACCGGTGAAGCCTGATGATTGTACCTTTACTATCGAGGACGAGGGCACCGGGCGCTTGGTGACCGTCACGCTGCAGAAGCTGCAAGCGACCAGCGCGAGCCAACATTGGAAATGCGTGTGTGACGGGGAGCCCGAGATCGATACCTCTTTATTCGGGCCAGCGATCATGACTGCCGACCCTTCGGACCCGGCCGGGCTTGCGCAAATACTTGCGGCGCGCTGAGCGACGTATGCGCGACGCCGTAGATAGTGCCTTACGACACTAGGGTTAGGCGTTAGCGGTCAAACAGCGGGGGGCTTTGATTTGCAGCGTGCTGCGCGGCGCACCAGCTGGGATCTCGGCAGCGTGTCCGTGTGCGGCGCGGTGGGATCGACGATCTCGCGGACTCAATCTCATTCTTATCGATCATTCTTACTGAGAAAGTTAGCTCAACATCACTCTCGGAGACGCGGTTGGCGTTCGACGTGACCGCGCGCGGGCGGGCGTGTGAGGGCGTGTGCGAGGACTTGCGTCTTGCGAGCGGACGAATCGTTCCGGTATTTCAGCACACCACGAAAGCACACCCCGCCGGGATTCAGAATTCAGCGATTCAGCAGTAACAAGCTGTGGGGGGCGTGTGTCAGAGCGGCGGGCGCGAGGGCACACAGTGCCACTCCGATCTCACTCCGATCAGTGGAGGCCTCAGTGGACTGGCCGCGGGTAGACAGGTAGACACACCGCGACCGCCCCTCTCCATGTGCGTGTCCCTCCCGGACCTCCGCGCAGCCGCGTCCATCACGATCCGGCTAGGATCCTAGTATCTCAAACTCAACGTAAGCTCAGCGAGGGCTCAGGGCGAGCTCGTGGTCGTGCTGCCGCTGCTGCTGGACCCACTGTGCCCGACTGGCAAGCTCGGCTCGCCACCTCGTGCTGGTCGCCTGCGGAAGCGTGGGCTCTATGGGCGTTCCCAGGGGAAGTCGCCTACTGCAGTCGTAGCCGCCCCACCCAGGTGGGCAAACGCACGCCACTGCCACCGCGTCCACACGGCATGTGCCCCGCAAGCTGCAAAAGTTTGGACATCTTGCGTCGTGTTGGCATTCGAGCCCCGCCCAGCCGCTCTCGCACGCGCATTCTCCTTTCTCGCACTGACCATGCCCAGAGCAGCTCCCACGACAGCCAAAGACTTGGCAGCCCTCCCCCAGCCAAGGATCCTCGCACTCGCAAGCTCCGCTGAGCAGGCACCTGCCGTGTCCGGAGCACGCGTACGAATCCCCTCCGACTGCCCCCGGGCATGCCGGCGGCGAGGGCGGCGGTGGTGGCGGGCAAGGCGGCGGCGAAGGCGGCGGCGGCGAGGGAGGTGGTGGCGAAGGCGGCGGCGGCGGGCTGGGTGGCGGTGGGAAGGGTGAGGGGCTTGGCGGCGGCGAAGGCGGCGGCGGCGGCGAGGGCGGTGGGCTAGGTGGCGGCGGCGGGCTCGGTGGCGGCGGAGATGGGGGCGGCGGTGGAGATGGGGGCGGGGAGGGCGGCGGCGGTGGCGAGGGTGAAGGAGAAGGTGGCGGTGGTGAGGGCGGCGGCGTTTCAGTGCAGGCAGCTCCCGCCCAGCCGCCATGGCACACGCACGTGCCGCTGCTGCTGTTGGTCGCATCGAGCATGCATGTGCCGTGGCCGCTGCATGAGGCACCAGCTACCCCCGAGGGGCACACGTCAGACGCGCAGTGTGGGCTCACCCGCCAGCCCAGCTCGCACTCACAGCGCCCATCGACGCACGCGCCGTGGCCATAACAGTCGTACGGGCAGCGTTTCACGTCGCACGCGGCGCCCGTCCACCCACGGTCACAGGTGCACACGCCGCCTCTCGTGCAATTGCCGTTGCCGGAGCATCCCATCGGACATGAGGGGGCCGAACAATTGGTATCTCCCCACCCACGATCGCAATTACACACGCCGCCGAGGCAGGTGCCGTGGCCGCTGCAGTGCGCAGGGCACGTATCAATATCGCACGCAGCACCACTCCACCCCTGCGTGCAAACACACTGGCCGCTCACGCAGAGACCGCGGCCAAGGAGCGCCCCGCAACCCCGCGATGCGCCCGCGGGAAAGTGCCCAGGGCAGGTGTCGATATCACAAGCCGGCGGCAGCCAGCCGATGTCGCATCTGCAAATTCCAATGTGGCAAGTTGCGTGCCCTGTGCAAAGCATGTGCTCACAAGCGTCAACCGAGCAATCCTCCGAAGCCCAGCCCCGCTCACAGCGACACCTCCCGTTGACGAGGCTGCCTCGACCCGAGCAAATAATCTTGGCATCCAAACTTTCAACCAAAGCAAGCGCCGGCGGAAGCGTCAGAGGTGCGGAAGGGCAACTTATGAGCGACCGACCGGCCGAAACTGCATCGCGTCGAGAAAATTCCCGACGAAACTCGCCAGATTACTCCATCGGAAAACTGCTGGGCTTTCAACTGGATTGTCAGTTTCGTCGAGCTGAATGCGTGACGTGGCCGCTAGCGATTTCTAGAAACGCGCAAAATGCTTCGTCGGCCGTGGCTTGTACTGTTCATCGCCGTCCTTCCGTCATCATCTGAGGCAGCAGCGGCCCAGTGCACGGCGACAGCCACGTGGCCCGACGGCACTGAAATCGTGCGGTGAGCAAGGAATCAGCGCCAGAGCGGCCTCATGATCCATGCCTGGCTCTTGACGGTGCTGCGATGCTGTCTGCTGCCACAGGGAGTGCATCGTGGAGGGCGAGGGCAAGGCCAAACGGTCCGTAGCGTCTAATAGCGTCACCGACGAGGAGATGGCGTGGCTCAAGAATACTCGCTGGCTTTGGAACAACTGGAGGGAGGTGATCTTAAAGGGAGATGGCACTTTCCTTGCGCCAGCTGAGGACTGCGAGAGCGACGGGAATCCAAAGTGCCGATGGAGCGCGGCGGACGACCAAATCATCGTCAAGTGCGCGCCATGCGCCACGCGATTGCACCACCCCGTAGCCTGCACCGTATGATCGACGCCGCCGCCTCGGCACTGATGATGAGCGACACTTTCACCACTGCACTTGACCATTGTGATGTCTTGTCTTGGGAGCGCTCGCAGCTTCGGCGGTGCCGGCGCTCACACGCTCACGGTGACATCTGATCAGCTGATATCGGGCTTCCGCGATTCTGATAGCGATCCAGTGCAAGCGCAGCGCGTGGGTTAACGTCCTAACGACGCACAGCGCCAACAACAAAATCATTGTGCCGACTGACTTCGAGACGGTCGCATCAGACACGCACATGGCTCGACGCTACCTGCTCCGCTCGCTACTGGCGGCCACGAGGGATCGGCCTAGTTCCTAGTTCACGTACACATCCGAATCGGAACCCATATGTTTCGGCGGGTTCGCACAATATGTGTTCCTTTCACCGAAACTTGAACATGTTCCTCCTTGGTAGGCTTTCATGCTTGACACTTTTCGTTTCTTTCGCGCGTTCACAGCCTATGACTTGACTTGACTTGACTTCGAACTTGAGAAAACATGAAAACATGCAGAGGACCACAAAAGCTTCGCTACTGCATCGCGCACACAAACATATGGGCCCAGGGGGCGAGGGCTGGGGACCCGCTTTAATCCTTCGGTGGAACAACCAGGTTGCCTGGATTACGGTCTGTGAACCGCTAAACGCGCGCATTCCACCCTAGAAACATTTACCGCCGGCATCGGTGCGAGGCAGCAGCCTCTGTGGGTTACGCACACGCACTAGGCGGGGAGGCGACGATGGCGGGGCGCAGCGCGTGGAGACTAGATGGCGAGGCGCGGCGCGTGGAGACAATCGCGCCGTCGTCGCCTCCCCCGGTTCTGCTCGGATGCCGTCCCACATCGCCCTTGCAATGCACCGACGCTTCCTGTTGCTTCCGTGCCCGTCGGGGCGGCGTTGAAGACGCCGGCGGCATCGAACCTGCGTGCACCGACGCGCCCGATGGCGCGCGCCCCCCGTGGGGAACGCAAAGACGCACTCGACACTGTCGCATTACGACGGTGTCGAGCACAAGTGGCTTCCATCGCCGCCGCCGCCGCCGCCGCCGCCGCCTCTGTGGGCGTCAAGCCGCAGGCCGAGGCACCACTTTCGGCGCCGGTTGCGCCGCGCGGCGCGCTGCGTCGGCGCCTTCGCCGCCGCACCTGCACAGGACGCGCGCGCGCTCCGCGCCATCGATCCGTGCTGCGCTTGCACGAGCTGGCCCGATTAAGAGTCCGAGAGCAGCTCCTCCGCAGCGCGCGCGCATCAAGGCGCGCGGCGGCGAAAGGGGCGGGCAAGTCGATGGCACATGGAGAGATGGTTGGTGAGCAGCGCCGTCCTCCGACGCGCCTGGAGCCGGCCGCAGCGGGGCGGAGGCGCGCATCGCGCGGTCGCAAAAAAGGTTGCACGGACGCACGAATTAAAGGGGGTCCGAGCCAGTACCCTGAAAGGCTGCTGCGCTCGCCTTTTTCAGGGTCCCCAGGATTAACGAAGGGCGACATGGAGAGTTTTCTCACGGTCGTGCAGTGCCGCCGCGACGCGGCCGCCTCACGGCCATTGCCGACCGACGACGCCTTGGCGACCTTAGAGCTGCACGGTGCCGTCTGCCAAATAGGTGCCGAGGACAACCAGCTCGGCAGTGGCACGAGCCATGATGAGGAGTGCGTCATCTGCTTCGACGCGATCGCGGAGCGATTAGTGCTGCCCTGCGAATGCCGCGTTTCCTATTGCCTTGGGTGCTGGGACCGTGCGCTTGCCGCCTCGTTCAACAGCAGCGGACGAGCGCGCTGCCCAACCTGCCGGACCCCAGTGCGAGTGAATTTTGACCCAGAGGCCGCGGGAGGACGTGGTCGCCTCGTCTTCAGTGCGGAGAACGAGGGCGACGAGAGCGAAGAACGCTCCGATGTGGTCAATAGGCTCGCGGAGCAGGCAGCGCCACTGATGACGCGGTTACTGCGGTTGCATGGTGAGACTCATCCATTACTTCGTCCGATGGCGCGCGACCCTGCTGGCTCATTAGCGTCGCGACCTGTATCACATCTCAAGGCGCTCCTACAACACGTGGGCGGCGACCCGGCGGGCTGCGTTGTAAAGGCCGACATCATCGACCGCTTGCTCTTAAGGGTTGGGGGTGCGCCGCAGCTGGCCGCAGAATGCGCCGCGCTCGGATTGCGCCCCGACAGCCCCGACATCCTTGAGCTCGACGGCGGAAGCACCAACAGCCTGTGCTTGCGCTGCGTGTGCGGGGGCAACATGAAGAGGTTGTCGGGGCGAGCACGGTGCCGCCAGTTGATAAGCGGCTTTGGGCAGCAGCTCGAGCCGCAGCAGCTCGAGTTCTGGCTAGACCAGCTGATGAGAGCAGGGAGTAGGATGGTCGTTTGCGACCTTTGCGACGAGCATCTGTCACCGGACGCGCCGGTGTACACGTGCGGCAACGAGGACTCCACAATCCTCCACCCGACGACGTACGACTGTTGCGAGTCATGCTACGTGCGGTACGCCGTCGAGGGGCGCGAGGACAATCTGGCGACGGCCCGACGGTAGCTCTCACGGCTGGGAGTTACACTTACAGTCGAGTAAGGCTGGGCGTTCGGTTCGGAACGGACATGGTTTTGGTTAATAAGAAATGGACGCGTGCTCGTGTCGTGACAAAATCCCTCACGTGAATTTGAAAGGTTGCGGACTACCCGGGTATATCTCAATGCACATTGGTACATATCGTTCTAGTACCGGAACACCGTACACGCTTTGTATGCCCCTGGGGGAGACCCCCTTGCCACGTGTACGCTGCCAGTTGGCGTTGTTTACTTACTTACTTACTTACTTACTATCGTTCTAGTACCGCGGTATCTTCAATCTTCCGGTAGGTTCCGCGCGCGCCTTCATTTCGCTAACATTTCGCCGACCGCCTTCCATTCGTGCCGCCTTCGAGCACAGGGGTCAGAACAGCCGGGGTCAGGGCACGCGCGGGAGGCGCTCTGGGAGGGGGTGGCTTGGGGTGGCGGCAGAGGGTCGGGTCGCTGGGGGCGGCCTCTTCTGAGTCGACCGCGGGGAGCGGTCGGCTCCGGGGCTGCGGCTGTTGAGTCGGCCGCGGTTTCGTCACGGTTTCGGTCGTCGTGCGGTCGTGCGTGAGGCATGGTGTGGGTGCGTTGGTGTGTTGGGATGGTTGTGAGGTTCGTTTGTGTGATCCGTGTGCCCGTCTGCGCCCGTGCGCCCCGTGTGTGTCCCGTGAGTGTCCCGGCTCCCCCGGTGTGTCTTTTTACCTTCGTCTCCTTCACGTTCCTTCTTCACGACGGAATACCTGCACCGAGAGTGTGAAACATCGGAATGCCTGCACCAGGGGTGCTTGCGCTCTTCGTGCTGGCCGGTTCAACATTAGCTGGATTGGCCATGGCAAACTACTACGTAAAGCAGTTGGGTGGCTTGCAACATCTTGGCAAGCTTGCAATTCTTTCTTTCACTCTGTGTGTGGTATCTGCCACCTTCTGGGCGTGGGCCTCATATAAGCTGCTCGCATTGCACGACGCGGACCTTGGCGTGGTCTCATTCCTCATCGCATTCACGATGTCATACCGTACTTGTGACCTGTGTGCCGTCCAGGTGTCTCGCGTGTCGTCTCGCCGGCGAGCGCCACTCTCTCAGCAGCGCACACTCCACCCTCTGGCGCTGATAGTGGTTGTGGTGAATTACCTCTGCGTCTTGCTGATGATCGACGGGCTTCCGAGCACTTTTCAACTGTACCTGCTCATCGGTGCTGTTTACTGGACTGGCGCAGCTGCGGGAATCTGGATGTTGCTCAGCGACGAGAATGTGGAGCGTCTGCCCCTGATCGACAGCGGTAGCGGGGGGCCCGGGGGCTAAACGTCACCTGATCATAGGGAAGCCGACGTTCAAAGGTGACTAGGTGAGAGCGGAGAGCGACCGAGGCGGGAGTTTATGTTAGGCGACAGAGCGCACCGACAAGGCGTCGTCTCCATCACGCACCCATGAACGCACACGAACACCGAGCACGCACCGACGCGACCCGCACCCGGAGAGAACCGGCCGCGAGCGCGTGCGACCACGCGTTGCCGCCACCTCCCTCCCTTGTGGGCTCTCTGACGCCCGGGCGCGCGCGATCGGCCTTGCCAGAGGATCTTCCGGGAAACAGGGCTGCGCGAAGCTCGTCAAATCGTCCTGCGATGGCTCTACAGCTTATGCTGCCCAAGGTCGATTAAGTTCTCGGCTCGGACGCTGACCACCTTACCGTCCTTCAAGGTCACTTGGTAGCGCTCTTTGGGCTCATGGAAGCCCGAGAGACGACCCTCCAGTCCGTTGAGCTGCTCACCAGCCGCGGAGGTGAGCCCATGGATGAGCACGCGCGCATCCTTCGGCAGCCGCGTGGATGCTACTGGCTTCGGCGCCGGCGCATTCGGCATGTCGTCACCCTTCAGGCGGATGTCAACGTCGATGTTGCCCTCGAGGCCCTCGAAGCACTGCTCGGCCGAGAAGATGTGGATGTCGTTGAGCACCTTGAGCGACGTCTGGCCATCACTATCGACGGTCACCTGAGACACATCCTTAACCGTCACCTCTGCGCCTCCCTTCTTCTTCGAGTACGCCTTGAGAAATGGCTTGAGGATGGCCTCGGCAAAGGGCTTGGCCATCTGCTTCTCACTTAGCGTCAGCTTAAGCATCACGCTATTGCATTCCACGCGAACGACGACTCCGTCGGCCCCATGCATGCTTGCCGTGATTTGGCTCCGCTCGTCTGCGATGGCGAGGCATGTTGGCATGATTTGCACCTTTTCTCGAATCTTTTCCACGTAAACTATGCATCGCTTTCCGTAGAAGCCCTCAACTGTGCCAAGCTGCCCGTTGAGCTCGGGTTTCTTCTCTACGTCAGCAATACGGACCCTCGAGCCCACAACAAAGCCACCGAATTCTTCGGCAACTTCGAGCGCCTCCAGCTTGAGTGCAAGCGCTTCCCTCATGTCGTCGATCAGGACATTGTACCGGCCCGTATCCTGGCTCAGGCTCTCGACCGTGCCAAGTGAACCGTTGAGCTCCGGGCGCGCTTTGAGCCCAACGATGCGCACGCGTGCACCTGAGGTTACGGCGTCGTTGATGCCGTTGCCCATTCACAAGCCCATTTTGTTCGAAGCCCATTGCCAAATTCAGTTTTCTCGCGAGTTGGCATTACATGTACGAGTTCTTGTGGTCAAGGCAAATCAAGTATTGACTTGAACTTGACTTGTCTTGTTAGTTGACTTGACTAGACTTTTCGAATTGAGTTAACTTGTTAACAGCTCGCTGATTTTTCGCCATGAAGGCGACTGTCTTGTTGCTCCTCCTCGCGATCGCGAAACCTTCAGCGGCTATCGAGGCGCTGCTCGCCGAAGGCAACCCTTATGATAATGCCGTGCACATGACTGCGACGTGCTGCCCTGCGCAGGCGCTGCCACCAACGGCGTTGCTCGCTGATGCAGCACTCCTCAGGCTCCAGACGGACACCTTTGTTGGGAAGCGCACACGCCAGCATTACGGACACCCCGTCGAGGTGTTCACCTTCAAGCAGCCCCAAAGACTGTCGTATCGAGAGCTCGGCTTCGATCTAGCACTCGTTGACGCGGCCGGAGTCGACCCGACTGGTCTCGTTGAAGTGCCTGCTGAGCCGGCCGAGGCTGTGGACTCCTGGTTTCCCGACTATGCTTGGTCGCACTACGTCGTGTGCGTCGCGGCCGGCGGTTACGCGCCCAAGCACCTCGGATGGAGGTTTTCGCGCAAAGGCAGCGCCACCGGCTTCGGTCCGGAGTCGTTCGTTGCTATGATCGTCCGTGCCGAACATGAGGAGGAGAAGCTAGTTGGTGCCGTGCAGGACAGTGAGCCCCTCTCCGTCGCCGTCGCAGTATCGTCGGGCGGCGCCTACGACCAGCACGCCGTGCACAACGCCGATGCGTTGGAAGAGGTGGAGGACAAAGTGGAGACGATGGTGCCGCTGCCGGTCGGCATCGATGCTCCTGGATGGCTTGTGAAGATGATGGTCGCGATCACGGCGCGGTCGGTGCCATCGAGCAGCTGAATCCAGGTGGCGCACATGATCCCCCCGTGTAGGAGTGCATGTAAGCGCACGCTGCCATTGTGTCTGAGTCCAACTGCCCATCGTAGTTTTTAACGTACATGTAGTTTGCCACTCGGTCAAAACGGCCCTGGCCACCGCCCTGTTCTCACGCATAATATTTTATATTTGGCAGATCCGCAGATGCCAGATCACATCATGCATAGATTCGAGAGAGGCGCCTCGGCTCCTCGAGAGTGTCCCTCCGTCCTGTCTGTGTGTCTGACATGAGAGCTCCGCCGAGCTCCTTACAAGTTACATGTTCCTTAGATCTGGTACTTCATTTCACCCCTTTGAGGCTTTGTAAACGACGCCATCCTTCGTCTTTCTTTTGATACGCCGTGGTAGCCCGTTATACGTTAGCTGCATACGTACGGTAGCTTAGTTTTATCTTTGTGTCAAAGGCGTTTGCTCGTGATTTTTTAGCTGGAGGACCGAGGTACATGTAACTGACTGACTGATTTCCCGTCTTCACGCGAGCTGTCACGCACTTAACGTCACTCCCGCTCTGTTTTCCCCACAGGGGCGTTCCCCTGGGAGTGGGATGCACATGTGGACGGCAAACTGGACGCGGTCGGCCGCCGAGCCCTCCGGCGCGAGTCGGAACACCGGGTGCATGCGCCCCTGTCGGTTGGCGCTGCTCGTGCTGTACGTGCTGTACGCATCAGCTGCCGAAGACCAATGCCCGAACACCAGTAGCGCGCCTGAGCCCGAGGCGGAGGAGCTGTCAGCCAACCCTCGAGTGGTTCGTTTCACAAAGCTACTGACGAATGATGAATGTGATCAGCTGATTGATCTGGGTACCCCGAGGCTCCAACGCTCGGAGATGGGCTCTTTCGAGCACGCTCCAACCAGCGACGCTGACGCTCCGGCGATCCAGCGCACTTCAAGCTCCATCTTATTTGATCGTCACACGGACGCTGATGAGCCGCTTCTGCACCACTTGCGAGCGCGCTTGGCGCACCTAGCCGGCCAACCGTTGTCTCTTGCCGAACCACTGCAGCTTACGCGTTACAGCCCTGGCGATTTCTATGGATTGCATCTGGATGCGAGCTATGAGGTCCCGCGTGTCGCCACGGTGCTCGTCTACCTCTCCGACGACGTGGAAGGAGGCGAGACGTGCTTCCCGCGCATCGGCACGGCCGGGCGTATGCGTCCATTAGCTAAGCTAGCAGCGGCCGGCATGCTCGCCAGCGAGCTTGCTAAAGGAAGCCAATATTGCGAAAGCGATAGGGCCGTGTTGCGTGTGTCGCCGCGCAAGGGCGATGGGCTTCTGTTCTTCCCATTTGTCGACGGCGCGCCTGATCACGATGCCGTGCATGGCGGATGCGCCGTCCGCCGGGGTGTCAAGTGGGTCGCGCAGCTGTGGTTCACGTTGGGCCTTGACGCGGGTGGATAACGAGTTTAAAGACGACCACCAACCTTCGTCGTCTGTACATGAGCACGATTGTCCACATATACAGTATCATCATGTGCCATTTTAAAGGGGTTGAAATTTTTCGAAAATTTTTAATGGGGCCCCACACACACAGCAATGGCGTAGTTTTCACAGCTACCGGTACATGTAATGGTGCGACAGGATGCAAAATGCTCTTGTCTCGACCGCGACACCGACTCTGAAGCCTCTGCGGCCTGTGAAGTCTCTGGCGGTGAACGTCGCTCCGGCGTCGGCTGCGGCGCCGTTAGAGCTCGATGACATTGCAGAGGCGTTCAGCCTGATCGATGCAAACGGCGATGGCGTGCTCTCGCGTGCCGAGGTGATTAAGGCTTGCCGGGCGAGCGAGAGGGTGCGCACGCTGCTTGGCCTGCCGAAGAACATCCGCCAAGAGGACGGCACGCGTGACTCATTCGAAGAGGTTTTTCAGAAATTTGATGCCGACGATTCCAAGTCGATTACGCTCGACGAGTTCTCAGGTCGACTACTAAAGAGGACGAGCCCTCAAGCCCCGGCGCCAACGCCGTCGCAAGGGATGGCCTCCACGGGCGACGTGGCCCGCCCCCATGTGCGCGCCGTACCTGCCTGGGTCAGCTCTCCACTGCGCGAGGAGCTTTCAGGAAGGCGCAAGAAGGCGCAGTTCCTAGCGAAGCAGGCGCAGATCGCGGCAGAGAACTGGGCCGTCACGTTCATCCAGGCGGCCTTCCGGAGCAGGAAGGCTCGCGTCCAGACCATGCAAGGGCACGAATCGTCGCACGAATCGGCCGATGAGCACTATGCTGCCATGGTAAGAGCACGAGCCGGATCCCATTCGATGGTCTTCTGGGAAAGCACACGACAGGAGCTGCTCGCACAGCTTGAGAGTCTGACGTTCGACGGGAAGGCGCCGGGCCAAGCGCTCCCGGCGCCTCAGCTTTCGCAGGTTATATCCTCGATTGCTGCACTGGACGCGTCGTTGCCCGTCCCGGCCACGATCAAGCAGCGACGAGCCATGATCGATGCTTGGTACCAAGCAAATGCTGACGCTGATCCCTCCCCAGACATCATGCGCCTCGCGCGTCTCGCCTTCGGAGCAGTATGCTCTGAGGACGAGGTGGAATCTGCACGTCAGAGGGGAGTTCGTGTGGCCGACTTTCACGTGCTCCGTGCTGCTGAGGCCGAAGGTGAGTTCCGCATTCATGCCAATCGGACCCATTGTTTTTGCCGAGTCGGGGATCGCTTCTTGCTGACGCGGGAGGAAGCGTGGGTGGAGCTGGTTGTGCACGAGAGCGGGAGCGCCAGTGAGGGTGAACACAAAGGCATGGCGCGCGTGCAAGCACGTTCAGTTGGCGCGGTGTTGCGGGAACGCGACGCAGGAGGAAGCGCACCTGTGTGGAGCTTCGACGAAGTCCACCCTTCAGTGCGCAGCCGGCTCCTCGAGTTGACGTGAGGCTGAGGTCTCAGGGTGCATGGGCGGCCACGCAAATCGTGTAATCGCGAGCCTGCCGCGCGACGCGTCATTCCACGCGCGGCACGCCCGCCCGATCCACGGGACCGTCATGGTAACTGCAATGTATTTTTTAGCTCCGTCCTCAGTTCGGGAGAACTAATTTAGTTTAGTCAGGTTTAGTCAAAAACCACTGAGCACTGTAGGGAAATCCCAGTGGAGATTTATTGGAGCAACGTGTGGAACACACAACGCGTTATTAACACCGGCTGCTCAATGGAAGCACCAAGCCGGTCGACACAGATTGTCACCTGCTACTGTGGCTCACTTCACACTTCCTTCACACAAGGGATTCCCAGGATTACCCAACTTTTTTGAGGCATCAGCACACAGGCGGCGTGGCGTGTCACGTGCACGCGCGCCCGCTCTTCGCTCCGTGGACGTTGTGTTTTTGCCCTTGGGCTTGTTTTCGCCGTCGATGTTGACTCTTTTTGACTTTATCGCTGTCGCCGCAGCCGCGCGCACCGACTACATCCTCTCGTACGACTGGAAGTTTGCTTCCGAGAGTTTTCCGAAGCCCGAGAACTGCAGCGCCTCCAAGTTTCCGGTCGATCTCACAGACAAGCAGTGCTTTGGCCTCAAAAACCAAGCCCAGGTTGCTGATGAGGAGACGTGCCGCCAGACGTGCTGCGGCAGCGACGAATGCACCGTCTGGCAGTGGTGCCGCCCAGGACATGCCTGCAGCCCTGCCAATTCGTGCTGGACGGGCGACGATGTCGACGTCTACTCGTGCACCTCCACACAATCCGGTTGGGCCTCTTCAGGCCGAGGGAATGGTCCGGGCCCGGCGCCGACACCGCAGCCGGGCGACAAGTGCGCCGATGGCTCGTGGTGTTCGGCGTCCTATGACGACGCGGCATGGCGCAACATCACGCTTCCGCACGACATGGTCGTCGAGGGTGTGTTCACCGAGACCGCCGACAAGTCGCACGGCTATCTGCCCTCTGCGATCGGCCGATATCGCAAGCGCTTTGAGGTGCCGGCGAGCGCGCATGGCATGCATGTGCGCCTCGACTTCGAGGGTGCGATGGCCAAATCGATCGTCTACCTCAACGGCGTGTGCCTCGGCGGCCACGGCTCCGGCTACACGCCCTTTGGCTTCGAGCTCTCGGCGGCGAACGTGAGCAAGCTCGTGCGTTACGGCGCGACCAACGTGCTCGCTGTGCACGTTGACAGCCAGGTGGATGACTCGTGGTGGTATGACGGAGGCGGAATCTACCGCAACGTGTGCCTCACGGTCACGCCGCCGCTCCACTTTGAGCAGTGGGGCGTATATGCACCGTCCATCGTCGCGGAGCACACGATCTCAGTCGACGCGACCACAGCACAGGCGATGCTGTACCCGTCAATCGAGGTGGTCAATGACGGCCCGGGCGCGATCAGCTTCACGCTCACCTCCATCGTCTCGTTCGGCGGCGCCGAGGTGGGCCGTGCCGTCAGCGTCGGCTTGATCGCCACCGCCCAGGACCGTGCCACCCTCAACCAAACCATCGACCTCGGCACAGCCCACCTGTGGGGCATCACGCACCCGAACCTGTACACGCTCACGACCATCCTCACGCCCATCGAGCCCGTTGAGGCGGCAGACACGCAGGCATCGGACGTGCTCAACACGACGTTCGGCGTGCGCACCATCCGCTTCGATGCGACGAACGGCTTCTTCCTCAACGGCCAGGCAACAAAGATCCTCGGCTGCGCCAACCACCAGGACATCGCAGGGCTCGGAACGGCCGTACCAGACGCGCTGCAGGCGTACCGCATCACGGCGCTCCAAGAGTTTGGCGCAAACGCGTGGCGCACGGCGCACAACCAGCCCAGCAAGGCGCTGCTCGAGGCGGCCGACCGGCTCGGCTTCCTCGTTTGGGATGAGAACCACCACAACGGACAGCCGTATGAGATGGAACTACTCATTCGGCGCGAGTGCGCGAGACCCCTTCACACAGCGCTCCTGATGCACCCGCCCGTGTACTCTCGCGCATCCCTATTGCTAACCGTTGCTTCGATCCGATCGCCCTCGCTCGCGCGTGCCTCCTCGGCAGCCGCAACCACCCATCGATTGTGATCTGGTCGTTGTGCAACGAGGTGCTCTGCGAGACGAACAACAAGACGGCCGATGGCCTGATCGCCATGGGCGTGATCCACAAGTGGGATCCGCTCGGCAACAGACCCGTCTCCGCCAACAATAACGACTTGAACGGCCCTCAGACCATCCTCGACCTCCAGGGCTTCGACTACGCCACCGGAAGCTACGACGATTGGCACAAGCGCGCGCCCACGATCCCAGCCATCAGCTCCGAGACTTCGAGCGCGTACGGCGACCGTGGCGAGTACAAGAATGATCCCGCGAGCGGTCATGTGACAGGGTACGATACGGAGAACCCTAGTTGGGGGCAGACGACTGAGGTGGCATGGTCGGCCATCCTCACCCGAAGCTTCATGTCGGGCGGTTTCACGTGGACGGGATGGGATTACAAAGGCGAGCCAACGCCTTACCAGTGGCCAAACATCAACTCCCACTTCGGTATCCTCGACATCGCAGGCTTTTGGAAGGATCGCACCTATTGGTACTCAGCCTACTACAAGCCCGAGCAGCCTCAGACGCACGTCTTCCCACACTGGTCTTGGGCGACGGCCGCCGAGCCGGCCGCGCCGCACCGCGTGCCGTGCGAGGGCCTGTGCCACCGAACGCAAAGCAACGGCCAGACTGTGGATCTCTGGGTCTACACCAACGGCGTGGAGGCCGAGCTTTTTGTCAACAACGCGTCGCTCGGCCGCAAGCCCGTGGCAAAGTACTCCCACGCACAGTGGTCGGCAGTGCCCTATGTGGCTGGTCGCGTCGAGGCACGATCGTACGCGCAAGTCGGTGACGTGGAGCCCAGCTCGACGGATGTCATCGAGACCGTTGGGCCCGCAACCGCGTTGGTCATGCGCCCTGCGGCCAACCTCGCGCCCGGCGCGGCGCTGCCGGCCAATGGTGTGGACGTCGCGTTCTTCCATGTTTCGGTCGTCGATGCTGCTGGGCGTCTAGTTCCCGGCGCTGCACACAACGTGACCTTTTCCGTCAGTGGGCCGGGCGCTGTGGTGGGCACTGGCAACGGTGACCCCTCCTCCCATGTGCCCGATCACGCGCCCGCTCGGCCCGCGTACCACGGTCTCGTGCTCGGCATCGTCAAGGCGGATGACACAGGCGAGGCAGCCGAGATGAACGTCACCGCATCTGCGATGGGCCTCACGCCAGCCATGCAGACGCTCAAGGTCGAGCGAGGCGAACGCAAGCCACGGCTGTGACGTGTGAGAGCACGGTTGTAAGACCTGCGAGGTGAGAGCGATTCAGACCCGATTCAGACCCGTGTCACGAGGCAGGGCAGGTGCCATGCTGTCGAAGTTCTCGGATATCGAGATTTGCCGGGGCGGGGTCCGGACGAATCGTGGGCCGTGGGCTGGCGGGCCACGCCGCGCCGGCCGCCGGGACGGTTCGGTTGCGCGCGGCGGTTGCGGATTTATCAGTACACACCGCACTAGAAGAGTAGAATTTTGTCGGATACCGAGACGGCGGACGTACGTGGAATGGAGGTGCATTCTGCATATCCCGATCCGGTCGCACTATGGATCGGATCAATCCAAGTATCAATCCCAAGCGAGAAGCGGCGAGCGTGGCGTGGTGCGCGCGCTCTTCGAGCGATGCCCCTATCTGGTCCTTTTCTGGTCCCGTGGTCCCCTTCTTTCTAATGACCGGTCTATAGAAAGGACTCTCTATGTCTACGCTCAACGCTCGAGCACCCCGCATCGCACGGCTATCGAAGCAACGCCTCGTCATCCCTTCGACCCATTGTGGCCGCCACGGCCGCCAGCGCCACGGCCGCCGTGAGCCACCCCGGCGCGACGTGAGGGTCCGCCCCTGGGATAGGCGCCAGCCCAAGCCTCCTCGATCGAAGCCGCGGCGGCGGGGGGGCGCCGAAAGGAGAGCAGCCAGGCGTAAAGTGGAATCTCTGTCGGCTCCGAGCCTGGCGGATAGTAGGCGTTCACCCATGAGGCATGACCTTCCATTTCGGGTACTCCGGCTGCCTGCCAGGCATAGTCCGCTCCGGGTGCGGAATCGATCCGCGTGTACTTGAGAGGCGCTCGTTGTCCAGTGGCGCGGAGCGCTGCGACCGAGGCATCCGAGAGCAAGACGGGCAAGATGGAGTCGTTCGCTCCGTGGAAGGCCCAAACGGGCGTGCCGCTGAGAGCTGCTGCCATCTGTGAGACGTCTCGCTGCACAAAGCCGCCACAGACCGGGGCGATGGCGGCGAAGCGCGTTGCATATCGTACATCCGCAGCTAAGCCCCACGTCCCAATCCCACCTTGGCTCAATCCGGTCAGGTAAACTCGCGAACTGTCAAGGCTGAGCGAGGCCACGTACCGGTCGACGAGGCCCATTATGGATATTGCAACATTGTTGGAAAAGAATTGTGAAGTGAGTGGTTTTTGAGGCGAGAGCACAACAAAGGGAATCGAGTCCGGGTGACGGCCAGCGTGCTGCGGCGGGCCTTGCAAAGCAACCTGCTTCAGCGGCGCTGCGCCCGAGCTCTCACCCTGGCCATGTAGGAAGATTAAAAGCGGCCAGCCACCAGGGGGCGGTGTGCCCGAGGGCACGAAGATAAGATGTGGCAAGTCGCCGTCGATGGCCACCTGCTGCCCGGGCTGTGGTGAGTCGCCAGATTTGGGCAGCCACCACATCGAGGACCAGTCTCCGCTCGTCTCGTAGCCTGCCAAGCTCGCAACTATCGCCGAGAACATGTGACCGGCGGGTTGCGGCTCTGGGGACGAACGAGGCCTCCCAGCTCCCTAGAGTCGGCCGCCGTGTGAACGATAACACGTTCACGTTCACGTTCGTTCACGTTTAATGATGGCAAGACGCACGACCACAGGTCCCGTGGAGACACAACGTGGAGGGCGCGAGGTGCGGCGCACACACACAGACGCGCCACACCCAACCACACGAACACCGAATCGACCAAAAACGAGGGGGGGCGGGGGTGTCAAGGGGGTGACGGAGCGGACCCAAAGGGAGTCCCGCTCGCGTTCACGGCCCTTGCCCGCGCGAACGTATAGAGGGTATTCCGCTACGCTTGCGCCCGGGCCCTTCCCCGTGAGGCTGACTCGGGGCACCACCCGGCCGTGCGAACGCCGGTCCTTGGCCTCGACTGAGCTCACGTACTGGTGCCTCCCCCTCCCTGTCTGCGCCCGGTTGATGCCCAATTGCCGCACCCGGTGCGTCGCCGCCGGAGTCAGCGGGTGCCTCGTCACTGTCCGAGTCGAACAAGGTGGGAGCTCGAGGGTCACGTTTGCCACGGCAAGCAGGCCCGGCCCGTCGCTTAGCAGGTCGGTCCGGGGCGCTTGCACGCTGCCCCCGGTTTCGTTTCGCCTTGACTCTGGGCGGAGGCGGAGCCGCCACTGGGAGGACGCCCTCAGGCGAGCATGCAGCGCAAAGGTCAAGTTGACACGTGTCACACCTGTAGATCCACGTGCCTTCGCGCAGAGTTCTGCGGCACCCACCATCGCATTTCAGCTGAAGGTGGGAGGGGGGTGCAACGACGAGGAACAGAATGCTATGTCCTCTGGGGCATCGAATACGCCCACGAAGGGCTCCCTCCTGTCCATCGTGTACAACGCACCCCAGGCAAATGTCGATATCACACCCGTGGCCTTCACACATCCACCTGAGATCGCCCTTCCCGATAGAGCGCCCACAAGGGCCATTGCACCGCACCTGAAAGCTCTGGGGTCCACCTCGAACGGGCGCTGGCACGAGGAAGTGGCCTCGAGTGCACACGAATGGGGGCGGGGCTTGGTCAGCGGGGACGGGGGCGGCTGGCGTTGACGGTTCAAGAGGCCGAGATTGATTGCAGCGTCGGTCAAAATCCATGGCGGCAATAGTAGCTTCGACGGATGAGCGCATAGGTCTAGTCACTGCGGCGGACGCAAGGCGCGCCGCTTCCGCCAAGTCGTCTGCGGCCTCCCGCGCAACTCGAGCTTTTTCACGCCTTTGGGCATGTGCCGCCGCGCGCCCAGCCTGAGCCTCTTGTTTGCGTTGGCGGGCTTGAAGGGCAGCTTGTCGGACTGCTTCCACACGAGCGTGCTTACGCCGCTCGATGGTGGGGTCAAAACCAGCATGACGCAGCCACACCAGCTTCCGCCGGTGCGAGCCAGCGATGGCGAGAAGCTTATCTTTGAGGTCGTAGAGTTTACCTGCAAGGGCCGTGACGAGTACGATGTAGTCGGCCCACTGGTCGTACGCTCGACACCCCGCGTCACGGCCGCCCTGTCTGTCGGGCTCGCTGGCCGGCACTCCGCGTACGCGAGGCGGTCTGTCAAGCACCTCTGGGCCTGCCATGGTTGTCCACAACCTGAGTGCGCGGAAGGCCCGGCGAACCAAACAAGCCCCGTCCCACGTCTCCCGCAAACCACGTGAAGCCGTCCACACCGAGCGCGGAGCCGGTCGCTGAACGATGACGTCGCGGCCACGATAGCTGACGACGGTGGTGCGAACAGCGTTGACTTTGATCGCTGAGCCGTGTTTTGCCACGTGCGCCGCCTGGCGCCCCTCACGGAGGATAGCTGAAATCCACTTGAGGAAACCACGGCCGTAGCCCAGCGCCAAAGATCGCGCCGTCTCTTTGGACTCAAGGACCCGTTGAGATCGGGGCGTGTCGGGTAGGCCCAGCATAAACCGAAGTGCAGCGTGCTTTTCTCTGGGTCCGAGAGAATGGGCTTGACCAGATAGCGCCGCGAGCGCGTATCGCGCTTGAACGATAACACAACAGAACAGGGCCTGTGAATTAGAACGAGACACGAGAGCATTAACTGAACACTGACCAGTGACCACGCGCTTGACACATGTCTCCGGTCTCACACTACACCTGATTTCGGTGCGGTATCGCATCCGAGCTTGAAGCGGGCGGGCGGCAGCACGTCGGTGAAGAGCTCCTCGCGCTCAAAGTGCACCGTGATCTCCTCGTTCTGGATGCGGTACGGGCAGGCAAAGAACTCAGTGCCGTTCGGGCTCTTCTGATAGAGCAGCTTGCCTTCGATGAATTTTGTACTCGCGAGAACGTTGGACGTCCACGCCTCTTGCCACACGAGCAGAAGGTAGAAGCACTGCGACTGCTCCCTTCGGCGCACTGTCGCGCGCCAAACACCGTGAACCGTGCGCTCGAGGCCAAAGAGGATGTCATCGTTCGCCCCGGTCTCCTCATCTAGAAGGGCCGCCAGGGGTGCGAACAGCGCCGCCGAGTGACCGGGGCTGTTCTTGTGCGGCCCGTGGTTCTGCCGCCGCAGCGTGCAGCGCTCGAGGGCTGAGGCGCACTCCCGCTGCGGCTTGATCCACCAAAAGTCGACTGTAGGGCGCCGCGGCGCCGACGGCTCTGGCGGCGCTTGCGGCGGCGCTTGCGGCGGCGCTTGCGGCGGCACTCGCAGCGGGGTGCGTGGCGCCTCGTCGTCATCCTCGGCCGCCAGAAGCTCATCAAGAGACGGCCGAACGTCTTCCTCGACGACGTCAACGACTGGGCGGCGGTGAGGCGGCGTTGAAGGCGGCGACTGGTCGGCTGCGGCGGCGGCGCCGGAGAGTATGGCGTCGAGTGACGGTCGTCGGGTCGGCACGCGCGGAGGCAGCGGCGCGCGCGGCGGCATCGCCGAGTACATGACAGCCTGCATGCCGGCGAACATAGATGGACACGCGCCGAGAACGACGAAGAGAGGGTCGCCGTACGCGCCGACCACGTCGGCGTCCTGCACGGGCGGCGGCTCGCAACGAGCTATTTGCTCGAGCAGCTCGCGCACCCAACCGTAGTCTGAGGGCGTGTTCCGATTCCACAGAGTGGAGAGCTCCTCCTCCTCGCGCCTTTTGTGCTCCGTCTCTTTTCGCGGCGTCCACTTCTGCGGCGACAGGCTGGTCATGCTCTTGCGCAGCGTGCGCAAGATCATCGAGGACCCACCTCCGCCGTCGGAGGCCGGTGCCAGCGGCGGCGGCGGCGCGCTGCCGGCTCCATCGCTCGTCTCCTCGCGCGTCATGATTCGCACCAAGTTCTTGGTAGAGAGGATGCTCGCCGGATAGAAGGAGGAGCGCGCGAGCGACCTGCGCGAGCCATCACGTGCGAGCTGCGGGTGGGATTCGGGTGGCGCCTCCGCCGATGAGTCGGCCGACAGCGCCGGTGCGTTTGGTTGCTGGTCCGAACCCGTTAGCGCCCTCGTGCCGTATTTTGATGTCGCCGGCGTGGTCGACACCAGATGCGCCGCGTAGGCACCAGCAAGGGCTGCAAGCACGAGCCACGGAAACTGGCCGAGCAGCAGAGCTGGCAGCTGCGCAAGTGGCGTCATCCGCCAGTTGATGAGCAAGGCTGCGACGGTTAATCCACCCAGGATGGCCTGCAGCGCCTCGCGATCCTCCAGTAATCGGTCCTGGGGGCTCGGCGGCACTGGCAGCGTCGGCACCGAGGCCGCCTTACGAAGCTTTTCCTGCTCTAAAGGAGAACTACTTTGCCTGGTGATTGCAAGAGGGCCGCTGGCTGGCTGGGCAACGGAAGATGGAGGAGGCGGGATCTTTGTCTCCAGTTGCTCTGGAGCGTCCGGTTGTGCGACAAAACACGGCCGCGCAAGTCCTGTTAAACACGCCGCGATGGCTTCCAGCATTGCCGGTAGGAATTCCAAACTTTTGTCTATTCACAGTTAATTGGTTGTAACCCCAGACGCCGGACCGGCGAACGATTTTTCACTGCGTTCGAATGATGTCGCTGCACGTGCAAGGGCGTGGAAAAATCGTTTCAGAGTGCTCGCCCTCGCTCGCGCCGCGTCGACTCGGTTACTGGACATGGCGGCCCGAGGCTCGCCCTTTGCAGCCGGGCCAAAGAGCCTCAAAATCGGCGAGTGTGCTCGACCGAGCATCCAGTGGAAGCCGGGAATGGAGTGGAAGTCCAAAGCGCTCGATGTGCCAAACCCCAAGAGGTGCGCGCTGCCTGCGCCAACACGCAACAGACCGCCTCACAACTCTAACGATCTCGTGCGCGTTGCTGCCGTTCCAGTGTGATATCGGATGTCTTCCCGTACTGTGGATTGACGGTGGATGCTATCAAATATGATGGGTCTGACACCGCGAAGGCCTGGCTCAAGCACCCAGCCAATCAGATCCAGCTCGTTTCACTTCAGGGTGCGTACGATTTCGACGGCGATGGAGTGACATCGAAAGATGAGTTCAGGAAACTCTTCAAAGCTACTGGCTCCAACGCCAATGCAGATCTTATTTTCGACCAACTCGACACGGATCGCTCAGGATTTCTCACCCAGGCTGAGATCAAGGCGCTTGGCCAGGATCGCACGGGCAAGGGAGCGCGGCGAGACGGAGGAAGATGATTGTCACCAGGCGGGAAGGCGGCTCAGAAAGCGGCCACGAGCGTTACACGAATGCGCACGCAGCATTGGACTGTAGTGGGGAGTCCTGCTTACAACGACCAAGCCCTTGATGCGACGTCATGCGGATACAAATAAGTACAAAAGTTACAAATCCACAAGTAACATACTAATTTAACTATAGTATCGGCATCGACACACACACATTTCGCCGACCGCTTTCGAGCAGGCGCGGGGAGGCGCTCTGGGAGCGGGTGGAGGCAGGGTCGGGTTCGCTGGGGGCGGCCTCTTCTGAGTCGGCCGCGGGGAGCGGTCGGCTCCGGGCCTGCGGCTGTTGAGTCGGCCGCGGCTTCGGTCGTCGCGCTGACGTGCTGGGTGTGTGTTGTTGGAACTGGGTTTGGATGGTTGTGAGGTTCGTCTGTGTGGTCTGTGTGCCTTTGTGCGTCCGCGTGTCCCGTGTGTCCCGTGTGCGTCCCGGCTCCCCCCGGTGTCTTTTTACCGGTGCTACGGCACTGTGTAAAAGCTCGATTAGGCGTCGACAAAAGCTACGTTCAGACAAAAGCGAGAGTGTGTGTGTCCACGATGAAGATACATGGAGCGCTTCTCGCACGACTGATGATGCTCTTGGACGACGTGGTTTCGGAACCTCCACGCACAGCAGCTGCTTGGATTCAGACCGTCTCCGGCAAACCTCCGCAAGAGGCTGCGCGCACGCTCAACACTGCGATTGCCCGAGTACCCGACTCAATGCCAGAATCAGACGCTATCATCGTGCTTGAGTGGATGGAAGAAGGTGAGCGCATGCGCGCGGCTCATGGCGAAGTCCAACCGCCACGACCAGACGTCGTCACATACGCGTGTGCTGCGAGCGCAGCTCTTGGAGCTGGCCTGCACGAAGTAGCCGATGAGATCCTCGCCCGTGGCGTGAGACACGCACAGAGGTATCCGACACTCACAAAGAGAACGCCTCAGAAGAAGAAGAAAAAGAGAACAGGCGACCTGATCGGTGGACTCGCTATTCTCCATCAAGATGATGACATCTTGCTCGTCAATAAACCGAATGGAATGCTAGCGCATGCTGTCGATGGTGAGGACGATGAGCCGACGGTGACGCAGTCGCTGATGGCAATCGTGGACTCGCTGAAGCTTTCTCGGCTAGGCGGCATGCAGAGCTGCGGCATCGTGCATCGCTTAGACAAGGCTGTGAGTGGCGCCATGGTCGTTGCAAAGACGGATCGCGCGCACGCTTCTCTGGTCCGTTCCTTTTTCTTACGAGAGGGTATCGACAAAGAGTACCTCGCACTAGTCGCCGGCCGGCCGGAAGCTGACGCCGCTGACATCGACAACGACGTCGACAGTCTGCCTGCGCACTCTCATTATGAGCTGCTCGGCACGAGCAGGCGATCAGACGGAGTCTCGTCGCTTCTTCGCGTACAGACCTCAACCGGGCGCAAGCACCAGGTACGCCGTCACCTGCAGTCCATTGGCTGCCCCATCTTCCTCGACCCGCTAGAGCCCGCCTTTGCGCAGACAAGACGTGGCAAGAAGCGGGCAACTTCTCAGGCGGGTGCCCTCGGCGTCTCGGTTTCCACACAGCGCCGTGTACCAAAGCCTATTGCTGACGCTGCCGATGGTGCTCCAGCAGGGGAGAGGATCTTTCTACATGCAGCACGTCTTTGCATTCAGCATCCACGGACGGGCTTGCAGCTCAGTGTGGAAGCACCGCCTCCAAAGTGGTGGGGTCCTGTGCTCGCCGACCTTGAGCTTAGCATCTGAAGCCCTGCACAGAAACATCACTCCACGGAGACGCTTTGAGATTCCGTTCCATTCCGGACCACTGCACGCGTACCGAACCGGCGCGGACGCCGCGCCGCGCGCCGGCGGAACGTCGTGTGCAACGTGCAAGCCCGGTGAAGCTTATGGAGAGTGCGATCGGCCTCCTCGAGTAGAGGACGACCGGCCGGCACGAATCTGCCTAGGGGCGACCTTGGAGGCATCGGCTCCGCTGAGCCCCA
>JWZX01002920.1:0-33789 GCA_001275005.1 Chrysochromulina tobinii
AAAGCTAGTGTAAGCGGTCTTCGCCCACTTCTTCCCTCTAGATCGCCTGTGGGGGATCTGAGGAGCTACTCTCGAACTCTCGCAACAGGACGGACGGCATCAGAGAAGTCTAGTTCGGGAAAAGGAAGCTTCTTTCATCACAAGTTCACAACGTACAAACGCTTCATTCACAACAACCAGTCAGTCGTTTTCGTCGAGGTCACCCCGCGTTTCACCACACCACCGTCTCAAAAGACGGCTCCGCTCCCTTCGGTAAACACAAGTACTGAGTACTCGCTCGCTCGGGCTACTCAATTTCGCTAGTGAGGTCGGTCTCTCCGAGCACACAGGGTGATCTCTGGTGCTCGCTGCCCTATACTGCCCGGCGGGATTGTGATAGGCAATCAGTTGGGAGGGTTGGGGGAGTGGGGTCAGGGTTTTGTCAACCGTCATCATAGCTCTGCCATCGTTGTCTTGCCGCTTATTGCCGCAGCCTCTACAGTCCGTGCGTGGGAGGTGGGTAGGGCGCTTCTGTCAATCATGTCGATCATCCTCGGGCCGATCTTCATTTCCTCCGTTAGGCTGCCTGTCGCTATTTTCGCATCGGCGATGTGCGGTATCTTTTGCTTTCGCGGTCCCGTCCTGTGGCCGGTCTCGTCGTATGTGGCTACCCTGTTCCGCCGTCGCGCTCGACCTGCCAGTACTACTCGGTCCCCGCAGTACCGCGGGCGCTAATTTCGTCAGATTTTGGGCGCAATTGCGACACGAGGTGCGTGAAGTCGGTGCGTGAAGTCTTCTCCTGACCCCGAAGACTTCTCTGGCCGACCCTTCCTACAGTAGTAAAGTGGTGGCAAGTCAAGTCAAGTCAAATTCAAAATGGTGGTCGCCACTCCGCCTCCTTTGGTGCCCCTCGCTGGCTCGAGCCGCGACGCGGCGCCGACCGACCCCGAACTCCTCGGTCGAGGCGACTTTGCCCCCCGCTTTCTCTTCCCCAATCCCCCCTTCTTATACTTGACGCCAGGCCGATCTCGAGCCGATTTCCTCTTTGGCGTAAGAATGGCGCTCATAAGGCGCTCATCGGCTCGAGATCGGCCCGCTACTTCTCACCTACTCAAGCCTACTGCCCTACTCGTTCTCCCGAGGGCACGTAGGTGAGCATCTATGACGTGTCACCTCATTATGGATCCTTTCCGCCATCCGATCTCCGCCCACTCCCTTCCACAACTCTCAACTGCATGTGCACAACTGCTGGCCTCCGGGAGCACTTTCGATAGGCTTCCGTTTGGTTCGTCTGGTCGCGTCTGTTCGTTTTTATATACCTAATAAAAAGACTTGACTTGACTTCAGTAGTACTGCTGCTGTGAAACACACGACGAGGGACTCTCCGGACCCCCTAGCACAAGGGCCTCTATCGCTATGGACGGAGGTGTGGCGACACAACCTGGCGATACACTGTGTTCACACAGCGCTAATCGGCAGAAGGTGGGGGGAAATCATAAGTTGCTGTTTCAATGATTATGGCAGCCGATGTGGGCGAGCTTTTCGGCGCGCACGACCACAAAAGCCGCTGTACCGATGCGGCGGCTGCAGACGATGCACTGTGCATCCTCGCGCACGATGATGCGCTTCGAGCGCTTCTCGAGGAGTTCGGCGCGCGTCTGGACGGACACGGCACGCAGCAGCGCCGCGTGGATCTGCGCGTGGTGCACCCGGTTCGAGGCCGTGACGAGTAGGGCACCCAGCCCAGGCGCAAAGTCGGCGACGGGGCGCGAGGGCGGCAGCCGGCGGAGGGCCTCGACGGCCGGCACACTCTCAGGCCAGTGCGTGAGCAGATCGTTGGCCGCGCTCAGCTTCGGCGGGCCGCCGTTGGGCGGACTCACGTAACGGTCGAGCAGCTTGAGGTAAAGTGACGTGGCAGCGCCCGAGACGGCGCCGTGGGACGCGGGCGACACGCCGTGCGCGGCGGCGGCGGCGGCTTCGGCAGCGCCGGCGGCGTGCTCGGTGCAGTAAGCATACGCGAGCGCTGGAGCGCTGGTCGAGTCGGAGATTGAAAGCAGATCGAGCGCCTCATCGTGCCGATGCAGCGCGCCCAGCAGCAAGAGCCGCGCACGCAGCAGGTGCTCAGGACGGCGCGTCGTCGCAGCATTGAGCTTGTCCAGCGTCGTCCCGAGCTCGAGGTCAGCACAGTGGTCACGCAGCAAGGCTAAGAGCCGGTCACGCGCCGCACTGGCCGGCGCCGACTCGTCCGCAGGAGGAAGCTCATCGCCGCCCGTGCCCATCAAGATGCAGGCATCGACGAGCGCGCCCACGACGGCGCGGCGCTCGGGCGCGGACTGCGCGAGGGCGAGCATCGACTCGAGCGCGCCAATGGTCGACGAGGGCGCCGCACTCCGCACGAGAGCGTAGGCGGCGGCGGGCTCGAGGAGCCAACGGCCCGACAACAGAGGACGCGCAGAGGACGGTTGTAACGGCTCGCACAAGAGCGGCCGCACCGCATTCGGCTCGCGCTCGAGCAGCCACGCGCCGTACCTGATGAGGGAGGCCATAGTACAGGTGATGAGGGAGGCAATGAGAGAGGCAGTGAGAGAGGCCCTCAGCAGCAATCACTGAGGTCATCAGCAGCCAGCAGAGGTGCTTAGAGGTGCTCAGAGGCGCTCAGAGGCGTTCGAGGCGCCACGCGCGCATACTTGCGCAGCAGGGCGCGGCCCTCGGGCGACGTGCCGTCCAGCTGGCGCAGGTAGCTGATCATCAAGTCGACTGGGCGTGGGAGCGGAGCGCTCCACTCGGCGCTCTCGCTGCCCTCGCTCTCGCGCGCCATGTTGGGCGCCCTGCTCGCGTCGAGGTCGGCGCCCGCGCCGTCGTGGGCGCTGCTCGACGAGCCGCGGTTCGAGAGGGTGCGGCGGTGGCCGCGCTTCTCCTCGTCGTGCGGACGGACGAGATCCTTGATGTCTCGGCCGAGCTCCTTGACGTGTCCCTTGATGTCTCGGCCGAGCTCCTTGACATGATGGCCAATATCTCGGCCGAGCTCCTTGACATCTCGGCCGAGCTCCTTGACGTGATCCTTGACATCTCGGCCGAGCTCCTTGACCACGTGGCCGAGCTCCTTGACCAGGTGGCCCGGCTTGTGCTCGGATTCCTTGCGCTCTCGACGTTCCCTGTCGGCCGCCGCCTCGGCTGCCTCGGCCGCCGCCGCAGCCACCGCCTCGGCCGCCTCGGTGGCCTTGCGCTGCTGCGTGGCAAGGGTATGCGCCTGGACGAGGCGGACGAGGTGCACGAGTGCGGACTCATGCTGCGCGGCGGCGGCGAGCGGTGGCAGAATGTGCGCCTCTGAGAGCAAGAGGGCTTCGTCAATTTCGCCCGAGAGCGCGAGCGACTGGGCATGCGCCGGAAGCGTAGGCGGCGTGAGCCGTTCCACAGAGTGTGCCGACAGGACAAAGACCGCTGGAGGGCGCAGCGCGGGCGGCTGCGGCGCCGTGCCCGCGCTCGCCAGGGCGATGGCACCCGCGAGCTGAGGCAACCGCTGCACGGGTGGACGGGCATGCAGCAGGGTGTGCACCTCGGCGCCGCGCTTGTGCAGTGCGACGAGGAATGGCGTCGCTGTGGCGAGCGCAAGGGGCGCCTCGCTCAGCGTGAGCGAGAAGCCCCGCGAGGGGCGGCCCACATTGTCGAGGAACACGCCGAGCGTTTCCTGCGAGAGCAACAGCACCTCGCCTCCGTCGAGCGACGCACCGAGCGGCTCCGTGTGCTTTGCTCCGCCGGGGATCGGCAGTACATCGGCCATCTCGAGAGCGGGCAGCGCGAGGCGCGCGTACCGGCCTCGCAGCGCGAGCCAGAGCTGGCGCTCGCCGCCCCACGCCATCCAGCGGATAGGCTCCTGGAGCGCGACCTCGGCAAGCGGTACGAAGCATGCTGCTTCCGCGTCGAAGAGCTGCTTACCCGCGCCTCCGGCCACGGCAGCCGTGGCCGCTTGCCAGCGGTAGAGGATGAGCTTCTTGCGGCCAGCGGCGGCGAGCCGGAAGCCATCGGCGTTGTCCGCGTGCAGCATCGCGATCGACGTGCAGTCGACGCCACGCTCGAGCCGTGCGAGCGGCTTGAGCGAGGGCAGCTCGTGCGTGGTGACCGTGCCGTCGGCGAGGAGCAGCACGAGCATGCCGCACGGGCCGGCCGCGCACACCTGGACGATCGCGTGTTCGGCCGCCACCCGCACACGCCCCTGCAGCGTCATCGCGGTCGACGCTGGCGCCTCGCCTGCGCTCGCCTGCGCTGGCGGCGCAAGCCGCAGCAGCATTCCATCAGACGTGCCGATGGCGACATCGTCGCCCCAGGCGGCAAGCGCAGTGAGCTTGACGGATGGGTCCTCGTGCACCGTCGAAACAAGCCAGCCCGCTCCCGCTGGGGGAGCGCTGTGCGGAGGAGGTGGCTCGAGTCGACGCATGTCAGGGAAAAGGGAAGCGAGAAATCGTGCAACTCGGAAACGCCGAGTGTGAAAGCACGACTGTGAATGGCCAACTTTCGGAACATTGCCGAAGATCAGACCCAAAGGAGCCTCAAGAACCGACCGACTCGCCAGACGCACGCGCATGACCACGCCAACCCCGGTGCCCACCCGGCGGCCGACTCAGAAGAGGCCGCTCCCGCGAACCCGCCCCGCCCCCATCCCGCACCTATCATACCGTTTAAAAGGCATGGACTCGATTTCGTGCCGCTCCTTCTTGCATCCTGGCCGGACGGCCGCTCGTGCGTATGCATCGCCAGCACTGCCTGACCGCCTCACACCCCTCACTCCCCGGCTGCACTTCCCTCGACGACGACTGCACCCCCCGCCCTACGCCGACTCCCACTCCCCACCGCCTTTCGCACTCCCTCAGCAGCTCGTCTGCACGAGCGGCCAAGCTGGCATCGCCTTCATCTGCTCGACGACGGCCTCGGTTCCCCAAAAGGGCTCGGGGAAGGCCGGCACGTGCTGGCCGAGCGTGCTGGCGATGAGGACGTTCCCCGCTTCCACCTCGAGCACAAGCGAGCGCGTCGGCCCCGAGAGCACAAAGTTGAAGATCGCGTCGACGTGAAGCGCGACTGGCGCGCGGAGAGCATCCGCGCGCACCCAGCCGCGCGACGCATCTGGATGGTCCACCGGATGGTCGGGTGTGAGCACTGCGCCGCCCATGCAAACCATCTCCATTCGCCGTCCCACGCTAGCGCGCCACACGGCGGTCACGCGCTCACCCACGCCGACCTCGTCGCCGACGGCGAGCTCGCGCGCGAGCTTGATGGTGCCGTCGGCCAGGACGATGCGCGCGTCACCGCCATAGCAGACAGGTGGTGCGCGATTGGGCTCGAGACTGAAGGCGTGACTCCACTCCAGGCGAAATGTCTCGGCGCCGTGTGCGCAAGCTGCCACGTAGGCCTCGACCACTTCCTTTGGAGTCTTGTCCTCCACCACGAGCTCAGCCTTCCAGGAGCGAGTGCCGGACAGCCTGTTGAGCCCGGCTCCTTCGCGCCACTCGTCGCGGTGGATCGGCTCCGGCGTATACGCGTACCACTCGTCGTCACGGCGCCTGACCGTCGGGATGATGGCCGCCGCAGACTCGCTGTAGATCGCTCCCCAGCTGCAGGCCGAGGGCGTAACCGTCCACTCGATGCCGCACGGCTTCTCGCAGATCTTCCCGCGGACATTGCCGGTCTCAGGCCACGCTGCGAGAGAAGAGAGCAGCTCTGCCTCGGTTGGCTTGAACTTGGAGGCCTGCTGGTCCCGAAAGACCCTGGCGAGCGTGTTCACGATTGGGATGAGCATCAGGCCGCTCGGCGGCCGAAGCACCACGAGACGAGACGGGCCGAACGCCACGAGCTTGTCGCGGTTTCGGTCAGCACCAAAGCGCGCGTCATTCAAGCCGTCGCCGCCGTAAAAGGGCTCCGCCGGCACCTCACCGACACTGAGCTTGCGGCCGTCCACGTCAATCAACTTGACGATGTACACGCGGCCGGAGTTCGCGTCGGCCACCTCGCCACCCTCGATGAAGCCGCCAACCCGCTCCGATCTGAAGCCCATCTCGAGCAACCTCACGCTGCGCGTCGACAGGCGCTGCTTCCACGCCGCGAGCGCCGCGAGCGTGGCGGTCGACTTTTCGTCGCTCAGCTGACCGGGCTTGACGAGCGCCGTGACACATCCGGCAGCTGATCCCACGGGCGCAGCGGATCCCACGTGCTCCTCCTCCTCTACCGCCTCCTCTTCCGCTACGTGGCTCATACTGCGGCCACGCATGCTGCGGCGAGACGCCGCCGCAGACGACGAGCCGCCGCCCCCATAGCGCTTGTAAGCGGCTGCGGCCGCGGCGTCCTCCCTTGCGCGCTTATTCGTTGCTAGCTGGTCGGCGACTTGCTTTAGCTGGTCGGCGACTTGCTTGACCGCACTCCAGTCGTGCATGAAGACGGTGCGCACCTCAGCAGGATCCAGAGCGATGTACAGGCGCATCGTGACGGTGAGGCCGGCGACAGGCTTCTGAAGAAGCTGAATCACATCCGCGTGATTGATCGCGAGGAGCTTGGATATCTCGCCGACCATGACAGGTGCGCGATCCCCCTGGATGAAGAGCAGCGTATCGAGCTGTGAGCGAATGGTGTCTCGCCAGAACGAGCACACCTCTTGCAGTGAGGTAAGAGATTGCAGGCTGGGCGTGGCCGATGGGTGGATGAGGATGCTCATCAGCTCGTCGGTATCCTCAGCGAGCATGACCACCAGTCCCGCTCTATCTTCTCACCCACCTTTGCTCCGAGCACTGCAGGCCCCGCCTGCTAAAGGTAGTCGTACGAAGCGCGTGCTGGGGACACGACGAAACCGACGCTTGCTTTCTGAAGAGACGGTGCCAGCTCAGCGCGGCTGGCGGCCGCCCCCGTGCGCGAACCGCCCCCTTACCCGCCATGGTGTTAAGGGGGGTGTGAATGTGAATGTGTGTCTGTGTGATTTCTAACACAGTTGAGTGTCACTACCGGGTACCTTGGAATGCTGTACGCTGTACGAATACGCCCCGGCCCATACGATCGTCGCGCTCACCAGCGTCACCTTCAGCGTTTCTTCTCGAGCGTGGCGATGGCCTTGTCGAGCGCCTCGAGGATGGTGGCCTCGCTCATCGGCTTGATGACGATGCCATCCTTGTCCATCTCGGCGCGCGTAACGCGCACGCGCGCGTACGGCTCGGTCTCCGCATGCAAGTACAGAGCGCCGTCGGGCGTCGCCTTGCTTTGCTTGGAGCTCGCCTTCGCCTTTGCCCACTTCTCGTCGTCCGTCTCCCGTTGATCGAAGTTGGCGTAGCGGACGTTAGGGTTCTTCTGCACAAAACGCAAAATGACGCCGCGCCCGCCCTCGAGGTCGTCGAGCTCGACAGGCGTCGTCAGCCCTGCCCCGGGCTGCACGAAACGCAACGCGAACTCTCTCAGCCAACCCCGAAGCTCGTCGCCGTCGATTGCGGCAGCGTCGCCGCCGAGCGCACGCCGGTAGAGCTCGGGACCCACGAGCTTGAGGAATTCGTCAGCCCAATGGGACTCATCGGGGGCCGCCGCACCGACGAGGTCCCTGGCGAGCGGCGCGACTGAGAAGGATGCATTCACCGCCTCCTGGCGGCTCAGGCTCTGCAAGAGCACCGAGCTCGCGCTGCCGATCGTCACGTCGCCCTGGAGCGCGTCGCCAGATGCGATCTCGGCGCGGCGGGGGGCGCCGTCGGCGTCGACGAGCTTGCCGACGCGCACGACGGAGAAGGACGGCAGCCGCCCCTTGGCACGCAGGATCACCTCCTGCTCCGCCGCACGCAACTTGTCCAGTGGCCCTCCCCATGCGTTCACCAGACTGAAAGGCAATTTGTCGGCCCGTTCGACGCCGTGCGACGATAGGAAGACGACGCGACGCAAGCCGTCCGGTATCGCAGCGACGAGCGCCTTGACCTGTTCCGTCTCGACGCCGCCCTTTCCGCCCGCCGCTGCCGACACGATGATCAGAGCACTTGCACCCTCGAGCGCCTTCCGCAGCTCCGCGCCCGAGGCCGCTGGCGCGCCTTCAACGCCGAGGCGCGCCATCTCGCCGATGCTCTCGCCCTTATTGAGCAGCACGCGAAGCGACCAGCCGGCGTCGGCGGCAAATCTGGCGCGCAGCAGCGACTTGCCAACGGCCGTGTTCCCACCCGCGATGGCCACGATGCTGCCGCGCGGAACGTCATTCCGCGGCGGTGCAACGGCGGCCACTGCATCGCCCGTCACACTCACCATGGACTCTGGCACCTCGCTCGCTCTCTCTGGTCCCAGGATGAGCTCGATCTCCTCGTCGTCGATCTCGCCCATGCTATCTTCCAGCAAGGCCTCCGCTTCTTTGAGCCGCGCCATCTCAGCTCGCAGCTCGGTAACCCTCCGTTGCTGTTCGGTCGGATCGGAGCTGCAGCGCGGGTGTACCACTCGCGATGGTGCGATTCCGGTTCCAAATTTCAATTGCAACGGCCCCGGGGAGAGCAGCAACCCGCACGCAGACGCGAGCGCCACGAAATGAAGCACCATGTGCTGTGCTTGCATTTTGCAATTAACGATACTCAAATCGAAATCCAAACTGCTTCCACATTCGTTTGTTGAGGCTTGACACTTTTGGTCTAGTCCCTCAAGATATTCCGGCTCCCCCGGTGACTTTTTGCCGGAGTTCCCTAGGGGAGGCGCGCGCTCCTCGTGTGCATCAGTTTGTGCATCCTCCCCCACCCTGGTCGAAGCAACCTTCGCGACTGCTTGCTTTGGCATGGTCACGATCCATCGTTTGAATAGTGGTGGGGATGAGGTCATAAGGTTGCGAGCAGGCCAAAATGTTGTGCTTGGTCGCCACCCCACCGAATGCGATGCAACATTCTTCATGAAAATTGACTCAAAACGAGTCTCGCGAGTCCACGCGCGCATCTGCTACGACGGACGGCAGGCGACAGTCAAGGACTGCTCCAGATACGGCACCTTCTTGAATGGCATGCGCATCGATGCCAAAAAGCCCCCTGTGCTGCTCAAGAGCGGTGATGTAATCTCGGTTTGGCAGTCGAAGACTGCTGGATTTACTCCTGCTCTGGCCAGCTTCGAAATTACTGTCAAAGAGCAGGGCAAGGCACGCGAGCTGCCAACTGCCGCTGCAGCTGTTCTCGACGATGGCGCTGCGGCATCGGTCGACGAGGTCGAGGTCGAGGTCCATAATGACATTTGCGGTGCTGGTGGCGGCAGCGGCACGGGTATGCTTGCGATGGTGAGCAGTGAGGGCGGCTCCTCGTTCGAAGGCCAAGACGGCGCCTCGCAGCCACGTGGAGTGGCTGTCAAGAGGGAGCAACCTGACGAGCCAACCGAGGAGCCACAGGCCACACGTTTACGCTCGATGCGCAGAACTCTTGTGAAGGGCGGTGACATAGAGGGCGGCGACGTGGTTGGCGGCGGTGCCGGTACCCAGGACGAGCTGCGTTGGGGCGAGTTCCGTGCCATGCTCCCGACCTTGAGCGTCGAGGGGCTGCGTCCGATCATGGGGAAGCTGAACCGCGACAGCCTCGTAACGCTATTCGAACGGGCGAACGTGTCTCGCAAGAAGACGCTTTTGCAGCTGTTCGCGTGCGAAGGCTCGGTTGATGTTGTTCGCTACCTCGTGCAGACCTACAGGCCACTCGTGGAGTCGCCAGATGCGTTTGGGGAGTGGGTGAACAAGCGTAATGAGGGCGAGAGTGCCTTGCACCTCGCCGCTCATAACGATCACTTTGAGGTGGCCGATGAATTGCTGCGGAACAACGCCGATGTGCATGCCAAGGACACGGAGGGCATGACACCCCTCGTTCGCGCGATTGCCAAGCTCGGCACTGTGCACCTGGTCAGTCGGTTGCTTGAAGCTGGCGCCAAGCCGGATGAGGCCGATAAGAAAGGCAACACGTCGCTGCACTGGGCGCTAGATAAGGGCGAGACACTCATGGAGGGCGACGACGACAAGTGGGGTGCCAAGTCATCAATGAGGTCGTACCTCTCGTCAAGCTTCTCCTTAAAGCGTGTCCTCGTCTAGCTACAATGAAGGCTCATGACGGCGGCGATCCTCTCGTGTGGCTGCTGCTGAAGAGTGACAAGTTTGCGAAGAAGAAAGATGTCCAGGACCTCGCAGCGTTGCTTGTGCAAGCTGGTAGTGATCCAGATGAGCTCTCGCCGCTGCTGATCTCACCGTGGGTAGAAGAAGAGATTCAGCCAGACACGAGGACGGCTCGACAGCTCGCCGAGAAATGTAAGATACGGCTGCCGCCCAACAAAGGCCTGACGAGGGCTGTGCCCTCGTTCGCGAGCGATCACGACGACGACATGCTCCGCGCGGTCGACACGCACGACGACGCCGACCACAATGTTTTTGATAGTGACGAGCTCGTCGCTGATGGGGGTGCACACGTAGACGACGGCACCATCGCTCAGCGCCTTTCTCGTCACCCTCCGCCGCCGCCCACAAGCGGCGTCACGCCATTCGCCATTGTTCCCGCGTCAAGACGCGAGCTGAGCTCATTGCCGCTGCTAGGCATGATCGCTGCGGTGGATGATTTAGTCTCCATAATCGACGGCGACCGCATCCCCTTGCATGCCAAACAATGGGCTGCACAGGTGTGCGCCGCCCAGGGGGTCTGCTACTTCATGGACGGGCCGTTACGAACCCAATTTGAGGAGCTACGCGCGCGGCCGGGGCTGCCGACGGTCGACATTACTTCACACCAACTTGACTGCTGCCGACGGTCGCAAACCGGTGCTGGTAGCAGCTCGAGCCGGGGTCGGAAGATTCTTCCGGTACAACGTCTAACGCCGGTGGCGCCTGGTCAGCTGGTCTATTTCGAATCGACCACTTGCCTGCTGCACGAGAGCATCGAGCGCTTCATGGACGCGCTGCCACCGGGAGCGGTTCTTCCGGAGCTAGAGGTGGTTGCAGTCGACGCAAGTGATCCTCGCAAGGAGCTGCATGGCCAGTCCAAACTTGTTCTCTCGGCGCACTCGCAGCGCGTGCTCGCGAAGTACGAGATGCTTGGCATCTATACGGGAAGACTCTACTTGTCCAGCGAGGATCCGCCGCCGCAGCCCTCACTCCAGGCAGTCTTGGATTCGATTGGCTTCGTGTATCAGTTTCAAGAATGCTCCGAGGAGATCTGCGGTGACGCCAAGCTTAACGTCGACGCCTTTGATAATTACGGCAACAAGCTCATGGCAGCCAACGATGCCAACACGTGCGGCAAGGTGGTGTCTGGCCACAACGCTCGCTTTGTCGAGTTTAAGTACAAAGGTTGGCCCCATGTGGGCATCTTCGCTGCGCAGATGATCAATCCGGGCGATGAGATCCTTGTTCCATGTATGTTGGCAAGGCTTGAACTCGTGCGGCGCCTTGTCCTCCCCTGAAAATCTGCCTTTTTGTTATGATGTCTCATCGCCACATTTTGGCTCTCGTCGTCACAGATACAGAAAAGTACTGGTCGATGTACAACCTTCTCGATGAATGCTTCGCAGAGCCTGTGAACGTGCTGCGCCGCAACGCCCGATGTGTGCGTCAAAAGTTTGACCTGGCCTTACATGAGTTGCGCGACAAACTCTCTGAAGCTGAAGAAAAGATTCAGGAGCAGGGACGGGAGATTCAGGAGCTGCGACAGCAACGACATGTACCGGAGGCCCAGCAGCGAGCATGAGGAATGTGCGAGATCAATGGGGCAGAGAGAATCAACATATGCCACAACCTGTCTGGTGCTGCTGTGCTGGTGCTATACACACACATGACAGAAATGATATTAATTGCGTTCCGTTCATGAATTTACACCCGAAGACGAGACTTCTGAAGCGTGTTGACGAGACTACTTCAGCGACAGTGGTGGGTAGTGTTAGAAAGAAGAAGATTGTAAAGCAGTCAGCTCTCCGACGTCTCAGCTGTGCATGTACAGTGCGACCGGACGCAGGGAGTCGGACCTGCGGTGACAGTCTTGCTGGCGTGGCATGCTTGCTGGTCCGATCCTGCGCTCGGTGAGCACTTTGTCGGTGGCCCGCCCGAGCGTCCCCGTTCTCACGCCACCACCGTCCGGTCCTGGTGCAGCGTGCTTTCGTTTGACACGTCACACGACCTCCCGTCCGCCATTTGCGTAGTGCGATGTGGGTACGGGATAGGACGCGCGACGGGAGTAATTGTGTGTATGTGAATGTGTGTGCACCTCTGCACCACCTTCAAATTCCCCCACCGCACATCAGGGGGTCCCTTCAGCACTCGGTCGGCGGTCGCCGTGTACAGATAAAACTCACTCACTATGATCTATGTGTGTGGGGACCCCACGTGATCATAGGACCCTCACGTGATCAGTTAATATGTGCAATCCCAACTCCGGTTTCACAGGAAGCAGCTCCGGCAGGAGAGGCGTTAACTTATGTGGCGCTTTTGGCTTTTTCGTTTTTGGCTGGGCGATTATCCGGAGTGGAGCCATGAGTGGAGCTCACTGAGTTACAAAATCAGGTGGTGGGGATAGTGTGTGAATCTAGAGAGAATCCCTTTGGGTCAAATGCTCACCGGTACGCGCGAACCCAGTGGTCCGTGCAGTGTTTGCGGTAATGAAAAATGAAGCGGTACGGTAGCCGAGCTGTAGCAACTAACAAGCTTCAGAAGCTCCTTCTGCTGGACAGCCCCAGTACCGTACACCTAAACAGCGCGCGCAAAGCTGGAGAGGTCGTAGCCAGCCTCCTCGTACATGGCTCGGACCTGGGTGCGAACATTTGGACCCAGGACGTCCTCCGTCGCCCAAAGGAGCCATTCGGCATGAATTTGTTTGTCTGGGTCATAGGCCAGAGCCTCGCCATGCGCACGCGCGCCGCTAAATTGAGGTTGTATAGTGAAGAAGAGCACACGGCGCGGGAGGGGGCCGCTCTGCTGTTGTCCAGGCCCGCGGTGGATGAGCGTCGGAAGGCCGAGCACAGCGTCACCTGCTCGCGGGCTGGTTGGCCCGATGGGCCGCATGCGAGCGATGGTTTCGGTGGGTCGGAAGAGCAGCTCGCTGTACGCCTCGAGCAGCTGCGTTGCGTCGTGTCGCTGCTGCTCCTCCTCGCTCATGGCCCGCGTCGCACTGCACATCTTGCCCGTGCTTTCACAACAAAAGCCTTCATCGAGGTGGAGGCGCTTGCGCGCCTCCGCATCGGGCACTGCAATGAACTTGGAGCAATGGCAGCACTCGCTCCATAGCATCGTGGGGAAAGCCACGCTCGCGCTGTATGGCACCCCCTCTGTCGGGAGCTGTCCGGGGCGCAGATGGCAGATTCCAAAACACTCACGATTCCAAAAGTCGTCGCTATGGGGGATCTGAGGCGCGGAACCCTGCAAAGGGGGCACAGGGGGGACGGCCCTCAGTGCGCTCTCTCATTATGGCTCACCATCGCCCTGGACACCACATACGGACGTCAGTGGCCATAACACAACCATCCGGCGTGATGGTACAGCGACTCTTTGGCGCCTGTGCTCACCTCCAATGACTCGAGTAGCTCCAATCTCAATCTCAAGCTCAAGCTCAATCTCAAGCTCAAGCTCAAGCTCAAGCTCAAGCTCAAGCTCACCTCCAATGACTCGAGAAGCTTGAGGTTGGGCACCACGAATCTCGTCACCCCAAATAGGTGCTCGGCGGCGGCGCGTACAGTCGGATGGGCAGACAGCGCCGAGCGCACTGCTTCGGCGAGGACAGGTGAGGACGTTGCCAAATCGAGCTCGCGCGCATTGGAGATGGGGTAAGCGCTCGCGTCCATGGACAGATCGGCCAGCAGGGCGCAGAGGTCGGCGGGAAGCAGCTGCGGACGGGGCCATCGAGCCATGCATGCATCAGGACAATCGTAATCTCAACATCATCATAATCAGGCGCGACGCACCTCGACAAAGCAGAGGCCATCAGAGGCTTTCAGGGGCATTCAGAGGCATTCAGAGGCGATCACCTGCTCGACCTCGACGAAGCCATGCCAATCGATTCGGGCAGGGTCGGCATTGTGTAGGGCTGGCAGTGGGATAGAGGGCTGGCCACGCGAGGGCTGGCCACTTGGCTGCGGCAAGCGAATCCGCCTGGGCGGCTGCTTGGGCGTCGATGACGCCAAGGAGCGCCGCGCCCTTGACTGAGGAGTCGATCGCTGTTGTGGGGACCTTTGATTGCACGTTGGGCCTCCAAGGTGCCCGGCTAGCCCACGATAGCAGCAGACGCCCACGGCCTTCCTGCACAGCCGACAACCTCTCGGCTGGTCCTCCATGGCGCGTACCACGGTGCTATCCGTGGCACTCACCGTGGTGCTTATCATGGCGTTTGGTGCTGATGATAGCCAAGCGCTGATGCCCTTCGGACCAGCCGCCCAGCCGCTGACCGGCTCAGCCTCCATGCAAACGGCCCGGCTCCCATCGACAGGCGAGCCCTCTTCGTGTTCAACCGTCATGGTAGGTGTCGGTGCATCGTCTGCTATCTTGATGAACTTTGAGAGAACACGCGCTTCCACATCACCATCTTCATACTCGATTTCATACGAGCCGTCGTGGTTGATACGGCGCACCGTGCCCAAGAACCACCGTGTCCGCTTCTCCCCGAGCTCCGAGGCCCTGAAGCGCGCAGTGACAGTACATCCGATCGATAGTTGCTTCGAGACCGCTCCTCCGAGCTCGGGTGGACCGGATGAGCGCATTTTCCTGCGGCTGAAATCTCAACGTTTTCCCCACAAGTGAAGTCGGCCCGGCGCGAGCGAGCCCCCATTCATTCTCGGCGTGGGAGCCCCATTCACAATGTGCACTGAACATTCCACAACCGCAATCCCGCGCTTTTCAGCGGCATCGACCTACTCATCGACCTTGAACAGGCAAGCGCGTCATGAGTACGGCGAAGCGCAGCGGAACGTACAACCCGGCCGAGCACGGGCTCGCCAAATACTTCTTGAGCATGCTCGACGATAAAGATCGCAACGTGAAGTACGGTGAGGCTATCAAAAAATGCATTGAGGAGTTTGAGACCAAAGAGCAGCGGAAGCCGCGCGTGCTCGACATCGGCATTGGCACCGGCATGCTCTCGTCGCTGTGCCTGCTGCACGGGGCGGCACACGTTACCGGCGTCGACGTGAACAGTACCATGGTAGGCCTCGCGCGGGCGTCGCTCAAGGCGCTTGACCCAACCGGTAAGCAGCACAAAGTGCTGCTCGTCCGCCCAGGACCGAGCGCGCTACCCCCCGAGGAGCGCTTCGATATGGTCGTGTCCGAGATCCTCGGTACGCTCACCACGTCCGAGTCCATGTTCAAGTACGTGTCCATCTACCGTCACCATCTCAACACGTTTGGCGCTGACCACAAGGTCTATGCGGTGCCCCAGCAAACGACGCAGTACGCGGCGCTCCATCGGTTCTCGCGACAGGATCTGGGCGAACCGCTATCTGCGGCGCTCGAGGTCGCGCTTCATCTTAACCGCGACGCATTCGGCCGCTTCATGCCCAGCAACGAGGGCGGCCTCGCGCTCCCCCTCTACCTGTGGAAAAGCGAGCTCGTGGGCGGCAAGCGGCATGCAATCCACACCGAGAGCTACGAGGCACTGCCGCCGCGCGCCGAGGGACAGGGCGCTGACGGAGGCGGCGGCGGCAGCTTCGTCGCCAACGGGCTCGAGCGTCCCGTCGTGTACGAGGCCGAGACGCTCAACACGGCTTGCGATGAAGACGCATTCGTGCTGTGCGTGCTCGAATGGTCAGTCAAGCTTTGGGGCGACGTGAAGCTCGATAACACTCTCGAAGCTTACCGGGGCATGCCTCTGCGCAACGCGCTCGCGCGCGCGTCCGCGTGGGGCTTCTTCATCGCCGACGTGCCGTCGCTTCGGTCGGGCGTGCCGCGCCGCGCGCCCTTGACGGTGCGTGCCAACCGCATGAACGCGGCTGCAGGCCAAGGGACCCCTGAGCTCGTGATCGATGGGCACCGCGTGGCAAATGTGTGTGAGGAGCCGGCACCGTATGTGGCGATGGCGGCCGACGCCGACGCGGCCGATCGCCTGTTCGAGGCGCTCAAGGCGCTGCGAAGCGCGGGCGCTTCCGCCGCGGCAGCGCCAGTCCGTTCCTCGCCCAGGATAGGCAACGGAAAGCGGAAGGTCGACGAAGCTTCGCTCCCAGGTAGCCCTAGCAAGCGGGCGTGTAAGTCGGAGCCCCAGCGTGTGCAGTCGGAGCCCCAGCGTGTGCTCATTGTCAACGACACCACGGCCGGCAAGTTGCCGTTCGAGGCCGCGGTCCTCGGCTTCGATGTCAACGTGGTGAATGATGACCAATTGGCGACTGAGGCTGGGAAGCGAGCAGTGGAGGCGCTCGCTGCTGCCGCGGCGCCGTCGTCGGAGGCCAAGCCAGGTCGAATCAGCTGGCACGTGGGCCGTGTGGCCACCGGCGGCGCCGAGGCGCGCAAGACGCGTGGCGCGTTCATGCCCAGTAAGCAGTACGATGCGGTGGTGCTCGGCGCAGCGCTGCTCGACGAGATGCGCGACGACAAGCATCGGCTGGAGCACAGCAAGGCCATCGTCGATCGCTGGTCTAAGACGCGCAAGGGCATTCCCGAGCCCGCCCAGCTCCACGAGACGGATCATGCATTCGATCGAGCGGACTTTTACAAGCACTCGCTCCCCGAAGCGTTTAAGGGGCGCCGATGCCTGGCTGGGGTCGAGGGGGCGCTTCGCGCGCTCGGCGAGCCGTGTGCGCAGGCCGATGGCGGTGCGCCTTTCGCGACCAATGACGACGGCCTCGTCTTCCACGGAGTCCACACCGTCCGCATCGATCGGCTTTACCAGGCGCTCGAATCGCCCATGGAGGCGCCCAAGGCTGAAGAAACTCCGGTGCCGCGGCGGGAGACGAACGGAGAAAGCCGGAGGCGCTCACGCATCAAGACCTCGTCGGTCTGCGCCTCGTCTGCGGACCGATCGGCGCCATCGGACGAGCCATCGGCTGCGGGGGCGGCCGACGCGGACGAGATCCGCGCCGGCGTGCGTGAGTGCTCTGCAAAGCTGCCCGATGGGGAAGAGTCACTCGCCGCGACCCTCGAGGCCTTCGCCAAGCTGCTTAACTCTGACGACCCTCGAGGCCTTCAACAGGTGCTTGAACAGTCAGTTGCAAAGCTCAGCCGTGGCGCACGCTCCGCCGTGGCTCGTGCCACATACCTCGGCGTCAAGCTGCGCCTGAGGCGCGAAGCGCCCAAACGGCCCAAGACGGCGGCGGCCTGAAGCCATGCCTGAAGCGCCCAAACGGCCCAAGGCGCCCAAGACGGCGGCGGCCTGAAGCAGGGGCGCTGACTGGCCATCGAGAACTTTTCGTCCGTACATGTATGCATGCCGTGTGAGTCTGAGGGTACAGGGTTTCTTCTGTTACTTGTTCGGGTGCTTGGGTTGGCGCACAAAAGGAAAACGCGAAAGCGCCGTAAAGGACCGCGATCCGATCGCCCAACCCCCCTTACGCGCGCCGCCCCAACCCAGCGCAGGTGCTGCGTGCTGGGCCCGACACGCGCGCTCGGTCGTACCCCGAGTGTCTAAGAGAGATTTGCATATGGGGATTTGTGAGTCAATTTGCATTTGGTGCTTGTTGAGTGTTGAGACGGACGGGAACGTTCTCGACGACGACGATACACATACAGTCAATCATACAGTAAAAATCATGTCGATCGCATGGTCTTCGCTAGCTGGATCCACTCCTCCTTGAGCTCAGGCAGCTTGACCACGCCCTTGAAGTTACGCGGCAGCGGCGCGCAGCGCACGTGGTCGGGCTTGGAGCCCTTGGAGACGCCCTTCTTGGCGAGCGCGATGAAATCTCTCTCGATCTCGGAGCGCTTCGCCTCGGCGGCGGGCGTGAGGAGCTCGATCGTCACGCAACAGGCGTCCTCATGCTCTGAGTCGAGACGAAGCCCGATCACCGACACTTCGAGATCGGCCTCGTCCGCGAGCCCAAACGTGGCCATCGCAAACGTCTTGAGCTCCTCGTTCACCTGCTCGTACGCGTAATTGGCGCCGCCGCGGATGAGCAGCGCCGAGTCGCGACTCTGCCAGTAGTAGTCGTACGTGCCGTCGTGGGCGTTCGGCAGCCGGAAGCAGATGTCGCCAAGGTTTGTGTACCACCGGCCCTCCTCGGTGAGCGCCTTGGCCGTGGCCGCATCGTTGCCCACGTAGCCCGACATGAGATTCTCGCCGCGGGTAATCAGCTGCCCCGGCTCGCCATTGGCCACGTCCACGAGATAACCTTTCTCCTTGGGGTCGACTGACTGGACGAGCCGCACCTCGGTGTAGGGCGGGTGCGGCCGTCCTATGTAGTAGCCCACCTGTGGCTGGCCGCGCAGGCTATGCTCCCAGCCGGCCTGGAGGGAGGGGCGGCACTCAGTGGCGTTCAACGGCACTCAGCGGCATTCAACGGCATTCAACGGCACTCCTCCATCAAAGGCTATGCTCCCAGCCGGCCTGGAGGGAGGGGCGGCATTCAACGGCACTCATCCATCAAAGGCGTCATCCAAGGCGTCCTCGGCGCACCCGGAATGCAACCAAGCGCTCGACCTCGGAGAGGTGTGTGGGCGTGCCCATCACCTGAAGGCACGTCTCCGTAGAGCCGAAACGCACAGTGGGAAGCCGACCACAGTGCCGTTGGATGCGCTCCACCGTCGTCGGTCCGACCGGCGCCGAGCCGAGCAGCAGGATGGTCTCTGAGAGGGCGGACTTGAGGAGCGACGCGGCTAACGGCAGCCCTCCGCCACTGATCAGGCTGTCGAGGAAGTCGAAGTGTCGCGAGACGAGCGGCGCGACGATCACGGTGCGCCCGCCCGCGGCGCGCGTGGCGAGCGCGGCAGCGAACTCCGCGTCCGACATGGACGTGTTGATGGGTACGCCCGTACCAGCACGCACGAGCACGGACCAGTACCTGCACTCAGAGGGCACTCAGAGGGCACTCAGAGGGCACTCAGAGGGCACTCAGAGGGCACTCAGAGGGCACTCAGAGGGCACGCAGAGGGCACGCAGAGGGCACTCAGAGGGCACGCAGAGGGCACTCAGAGGGCACTCAGAGGGCACTCAGAGGGCACTCAGAGGGCACTCAGAGGGCACGCAGAGGGCACCAGAGGGCACCAGAGGGCACGCAGAGGGCACTCAGAGGGCACTCAGAGGGCACTCAGAGGGCACTCAGAGGGCACTCAGAGGGCACTCAGAGGGCACTCAGAGGGCACTTGGCACTCGGAGGGCACTCAGAGGGTAATCGGAGGGCGATCAGAAGAGGTGAAGAGGGTGATCAGAGGTGACGAGGGCCATCAGAGGAGACGAGGGCGATCAAAGGGCCATCAGAGGAGAAGAGGGCGATCAGAGGCCCGTAAGCAGCTGTTCTCCGATGGAGCGCACTTTGTGGTGTACTGCTGCACGAGGTGTAGCTGCGTGCCCGGCCTTCGCATCGCCCAGTCGCTGATCGAGGTGGAGTTGGTGTGGTGCAGCGGATTGACCACCACAGCGACCAGCTGCTTCCCGTCGCCCACCTGCAGAAAATCCTCAAAGGTGCGCCGATTGCACTCGTACGCCCGGAAGCTGAGCCGCACGCCCTTCGGCTCACCCGTCGTGCCCGAGGTGAAGATGACGATGCGCGTCTGGTCTGGCGTGGCGACGCCTGCGGCCGCGGCGGCCTCGAGCGCCGCCTTATGCGCGGTCGGCTGCGCCGCCAGCTCGGCCACGTTGAAGACGACCACATCCAGCTTCTGGGCACGGATGGCGGCGACATGGTCGGCGGGCGTGTCCGGGTCGATGAGGACGAGCTTGCTGCCTGTTAGCTCGATCTTGTAGAGTACCTTTGCCTCCGTGTCGGCCTGCCAGTTGATGGTGACCGGAGTCGTGCCGAGCAGCACCGACGCCAGCCTAAAGGCCATGTCGCCAACCGTGTTGCACGAGAAGTAGTGCGTGTGACACTCGCCCGGCTTGAGGCCCGCCTCGAGAAGCACGGACGCAGCGCGCAGCGCGAGTTCATGGAACTCGCCGCGCGTGTACGTCTCCGTGGCCAGCGACTTGTCGATGGCAACTGAGTAGTAGGTGAGGAACGCGTCCTGCGCGCGCTCACCAGTGAACGCCTCGAGATACACAGCGATGCCCACGCCCAGCGAGGGCGAGGGCGGCGTTGGCAACGAGGCGGACATGGACGAAGCCAAGAGTATGATTCATAATTACAAATTGGGAAAGAGATTGATAAGTCAAGTCAAGTCAGACTTGACTTGACTTGACTTGAGATTGATAAAAAGGGTTAGGTCCGTCATTCAGTTTCGTCGCGATTCCCCACGCTCAACACCCCGTTTCAAAGGACGGTTCCGCACCCCTCGGTCAACACAACATGTAGGGACCTACCATTACTCCATTATTAGTTGATTGTTCGTTCTCTCGAGCTACTCAATTTCCGTAGCTAGAGGCTTATAGTAGAAAGCTAGAACTCTTCCACGATTTCACATGTACATGTACATGTACCATGCAGTTGTCTTTCAACTCTTCCGAAGGAAACGTAGAAGTCAACTAGGAATTACTTATGATAGGCGTTTCGATTTTTTGTGTGATTTGTTTTTGTTACACTCGCCGAAACGGGGCGGTCGGGGCGGTCGGGGTATTCGGGTAGTTATCCTCGGCTCGTGCTTCCAGATTTTGATGAAACAGCCGTCTGCGGCCGTCTGCGGTGTGGAAAGCTGTCTGCCGCAGACAAAAAGGACCAAAAACAGGAAGGCCGTCGAGCGGGGGCCGTCGAGCGCGCGACGTCTCGATCGGTGCGATGCTGACGACGAAGAAAGCGGTGAGCCGCCTGCAAGAGAAGGGCAGGTACCGCAAAAAGGGCGGTGCGAACGGCATCCTCGGCATGTACCCTGCTGGAACCGGAATTCCTATGGCGTTCGGGAAGCCCATGACGATGACTGTGCTGTACAGCTGTGATCGGCGTTGGCGTGCCGTCTACACCACAGCGCGAATGTAAGGAACACTTGATCAAATCGTGCACGAAGCATGACAAAAATTCCCGCAGGGGCTAGAAACCCCTAGCTGAAAGAAGGTGGAACATGAGCTCCAATCGGCTGTGCATCAACTCTGGAGTCAACTGTCTTCCTAATACCAGCGCCTTGGCAGCCTCCTTGAGCCTAGGTGAGACATATAGAAAGTTTGGCCCACCGCCTCGAGCCTTATACAATTCAGGTATACGCACGTAGCCACTTTGTAAAACCAGTCTCTCTGCACCGTATTGTTGACTTCCTGGCTGTTCTTCCATCAGCAGAATATCAAATGGGAACTTTTGCGTTGAAAGACAGTCACCAAGCGTTGAGAGAACGGCATGTTCTGCGCCCTCCACGTCCAACGAAAAGAAGGTTGTCGCAAAGCAGTTGCTTTGCGACTCGTACAGCTCCTTGAGTGGCTGAGGATGTTCGGCTGCACACGGATCAGCTGGCCCGCTGCGACGGAGAATGCTCAACAGCGGAGCGCACGGGACCTCATCGAATGCTGTTCCGCGAACGGATTCCCACCTCGCCGACGGATGACGTATACTCAAGTCTCCCGCAACTGAGCCACCTGCTTTCGACACATGTAGCGTGCCATTCTCTGCTTGGCAAACGCCTGTATTCAACATTGCTGCACGACGGTTGGAATTCAAGAGGGCGCCGTAATTGGCCAGGTTGGCTTCGATGAGCGTTCCTGTCCAGTTCAGGCATTTCTCACTCATGAGAGTGTTGGAGCCATTAATGCCGTCGAAGGCCCCCATTTCCACGAAGCTGCGAGCGTGGCGTCCCTCTGTTTGGGTTGCGGCTGCGTAGATGAGGAGAGGCAGCAGTTGGAGATCCTCTTTCGCTTGCGGGTTAGAGTGCGTATTCCGAAAGGCGCAATTCACTATCGATGCGATCTCATCTACTTTTGGAGATGGGCAGCGTGCAAACAAAGACGCAGCTATCAGAGGCAGCGGCGGCATAGCCGTTGCGTGTTGACACCCACTTGCGGATCGGTGCCGTAAGGTTTACGGCTGTGAGGTCCTGTGTGTGTTGCGTGTGCACACTCTCTCCTCGGCGCTGGATTCCTGTGACTCGGTGTATCTCCTCGCGCACGGTGTGAAAATCGAAGTGAAACCACCAAACCAGAATTTGGATCTCAACTTCTTATCTCAAAAGACCAGCCGCCACAACAGGCAGCCGTGGGAAAGAGTGACTACTTGAGTAGTGGTGAGTAACCTTAGACGTCGCACACGGAGCGCGCCGAGGGTGTTCTAGACAGACAACTCTCGACTCACGCCTGAAAAAACACGCGCTTGCGGGAAGTGATCGCGATTCTAAGTTCGCGCCCGATTAGGCAATCGGGGCGCGGTGCCACGCTCCAGGGGCCACAAAGGGGCAAGGGCCACACTCAGGGGGGCACACACTATAACACGCGACGGTGAGAGCCATCCAACGGGCAAGTGCCCGGTTCACGGCCGAGCATTCGATCCGTCTAAGCGGCCGAGCGGGCCGCATTCGATTCGCCTAAGCTTGTGTTAAGCATTTCCTTCGGACGGCAGCCAACCCAGGAACGAGTGTGGGTTTGTGGCCGCCGCCCCGCGCGAAGGACCTTGTCAGGACCGACACGTGCTCCCAGCCACAGAAAGACTCCGAGAATGCGAGATGATAAGCCCTCCAATGTCGCGCCTGAAGCGGGGGAAGGCGCGGTGTTCGAAGGTTTGGGGGGTATTGCGTTGTGACAAAGCGTAATCTGCTGTCGGTAATAGGCCCGCGCCCGAGCGCGCGTGTCGGTGCGCTGCCGGGTTAAATTTGACGACGATTAACAGCAGAATTGGTGTCATTCTAGGTCTAGTAGGTTGGGCTCTGCGCGCAGCTTCTCTTCCTGCCACCCGCCTTTTGCACCAGGCGGCACGCGCCCTCGCCGCCAGAACCAGCTTGCATTTCCCCCAGTACCCCCACGGTCCACTCGACGACGCGCGCGCACGAGGCCGCTTGGACAGAAAAGGCATGCTTCATGGGCACTTCCAGGGTGCTCTCGAGTACATCGACTGGCACGCCGGCCGCACTGCACAGCGACGCCATGGTGAGCGGGCCCCACTTGTCGCCGGGCACGAAGCACGCGCGCAGCCCACCCGAGGCCGCGAGGGCGGATGCGCCCGCCTCAAAGTCGTACGGTGAGCCAAGCCGGTAGAGCTCTGTCTGCACGAGGCGCACTATATTGTGAAGCGCGTCGCGGTGGATGAGCCCATCCCGCACGAGCCGGTGGCACGCGGGAGTGAACCGCTTGCGCACCTCCGTCGGCAGGAGCGCTGTCTTGAGCGATGGGGGTGCACAGCGGATCAGAGTGGCCAGGCTGCCGAACACGTGGACGAGAAGCGGGCCGATGCAGCTGGTAAGCACGTGGTACTCGAGACGAAAGGAGAGAGGAAGAGCGCGTAAGCTCGCGGGCACCTCGAGGAACGGCATGAGGAGCACCACACGGGGGCGCCACGCCTCTGACTGCAACCGAAGTGCCGCCTGCAGTGCGAGCCACCCACCGATCGAATGGCCAATGAGGGTGACACGGCCGGCCTCATCTCCGTGAATGATGCGCTGCCGCCCTTTGTCGCAGAAAGTCCGGATGCGCTCGGTCACATGCGTAAGCTGCTCATCGATCGTGTAGCATCGGCCCTCGTCGCTGCTGCCGCGCAGTCTTCGAGCATTTGCCCATGAGATGTGGCCGGCGAGGCCGAGCACCATGCCCTCGGCGTTCACACGCGCCGTCACGGCCGCGAGAAACTCAGCATACCAGCCGGGTAAGCCCGGGTTGCCCGGCACAAAGATGATGATGCCGGAGGCGGGGCCTTTCCGTGTCTTGTTCGTGTCGAAGATAGCTTCATAAGCGCCAAGCGCCGTGCCGACACCCTCCAGCCTACACCCACCGTACAGGATCTCGTCTACGCTGTCACACGTGCACGGATGATCACTGGCGGCGCAATGCCGAAGCAGCCAGAGGAATATCGCGAACAGCAGCAGCACTGCGGCCAACGCGACGACGAAAGCGGACTCCGACGGCATCACACCTCGTGTGAAAAGGAAGCTCGGGTGTGAAGAATCAAAACGGCGCCACATATTTTTCGTTCGTACGTGTTGTGGTGTTCCTGTGAAGGGGGTGAGTTTCGGGCGGCCATCCGGTTTGCTCGCCATGGCGTTGAAGATACACTACATCGAGGACGACGGAGAGCGTCGCGAGCTCCTAAGCGGCGAGGACCTTTGCTGGGCTGCTCTGCAAGGAGATGACGCACTCGTGCAGCGTTGCCTCGACGCACATGTGAGCCTCGAGTCGACCTCACGTGACGGATGGACGCCGCTGCTCACGGCTGCTTTCCATGGTCACTTGAGGGTCACGCAGATGCTGGCAAGCGCTCGCGCCAACCTGGAAGCGACGAGCTCGTTTGGGCGAACGCCCATAATGTGCGCGGCAAGTGGCGGCCACAAAGAGATTGTGGATGTGCTGCGCAGGTTGGGCGCCGACCTGAAGCGGGCTGACATGACCGGAGCGACAGCGCTCACTTATGGACAGCTGGTGGGCGATGAGGGCATCATCACGTCGGTCGCGGGCAAAAGTAAGTCGATCAAGGCTCAAAGCGCCGTGGAGTCGAGCGCATTGAAGCGGTCAGGCGACGACGACCTGCCGCTGCTCGATGCGGCGCACTGGCGGCAGATTGCTGAGCTGCGCAGGCTCCTCTCCGAGAATGCAAGCGCCGAGCGCGTGAACGCAGTGAACAGCGTGGGCGAGACGGCGCTGATGCATGCGGCATGCGATGTGCAGGGCGTCGAGCTCCTGCTCGCGCACGGCGCGGATGTGCACCTGACCAACACGTATGGCTGGACCGCCTTGAGCTTTGCCGCGATGCACGGCAATGTCAAGGTGGCGGCATCGCTGCTCGAGGCGCTTGCGGACCCGTACAGCCGGAGCCATGACGGGCGGTCAGCACTCGACCTCGCACGCGAGCACGACCACGAGCGAGGCGTGGTCGAACTCCTCGAGGCGCGCTACGCGCACGACGTGCACGAGGCCCATAGTGCGGCGGCGCGGCTAGCAGAGCTCGTCGAGACGGCGCGGGCGCAGGCGGCGCAGGCTCGGCGGCGCGCACTGCAGCTGCAGGCGACGGCAGCTCGACGGAAGATGCTCGGGCGCTCAAAGGAGGCTGGGCGGCAGGTAGCGGGCTCGGTGCTCTTCGACGCCGCGCGCGATGGGCGCGTCGAGGTGCTTGAGGCCTGTACCTACGGCGGCAATGATGCGGACCTCGACGGGCGCGATAGCCAAGGGAGCACGCCCTTGATAGCCGCCGCCATCAATGGGCATGCAGGCGCCGTGCGGGCGCTGCTCGAGGTGCGGTTACAGTCCCTCGCCCAGGCAGAGGCTGCCGCGTCCGCGTTTGAGACTACCACCGACAACGCGGCCGCCCTCGCGGTGCATCGTAAGCGCGACGAGGCCCGTGCGCGCCTGCATGGCATGCTGACTGCGAGCACGCGCAACGGCTGGACGGCGGCGCTCTGGGGGGCGCACTATGGCCATGCTGACGTGCTGGCCGCACTGATCGATGCCGGGGCCGACCTCGAAACCACCACGCCCGACGGCCGCACGGCCCTCGACCTCGCGCGCCACTCGCCGATGCCCTCGCATGCGCGCGCGGTCGAGGTGCTCACGGCAGCGCTTGCGAAGACACCTGGACAAAACGTCGGTGCCCAATCGGCCCTGGGCGCCACTGATCTTCGTCAATAACATCTTGTACGATTGTAGGCGATTATAAGTTTCGGTCCTGTATGCAGCGTGTACCGGCTCGTGTGTCCCGTGTGTATCCCGGCTCCGTTGGACGGGGGTGGGGGGGTGGGCACCGGGAGTACCCGTTGTTTTGAGGGGTTCCGGTGAACTTCGCCAAATCTCCGATTCATCGTTCGTCGTCTTTCACAAAGCGACAATGCGGACCTTGCTGATCGCCGCGCTGCCGCTCGCGCTCGAGGCTCTGCGCTTGCCCTTGCCGACGTTTGCTAATCCGGCGCGCATCGAATGTACGCTTGTCTCCCGTCGATCGGTACTGCTCGCCCCGGTGGCTGCCACCACCACGGCGGCACTGCTCGCATCGTCACCCGCCTTCGCCGCGTCAAAAGGGGCGTCGGATGGCAAGTGGGCGCAGCATTTTGGCGAGTTTTCCGATACGGAGTTTGAGGGCATGACGGCCACGCCCTCTGGCCTCGAGTTCAAGATCATTGAGGAAGGCTACGGTGTCAAGCCCATCTCTGGCCAGAAGATCAAGGCTCACTATGCTGGCTACCTGCTCAACGGCGCCAAGTTCGACGCGTCATACGATCGTGGCAAGCCCCTCGAGTTCAATGTGGGCGTCGGGCGTGTCATTAAGGGCTGGGACGAGGCGCTGCTTGACATGAAGGTTGGTGAGAAGCGCCTACTCAAGATCCCGTCGCAGCTGGCCTATGGTGCCAAGGGTGCGGGCGGCGTCATCCCGGGTGGGGCGACGCTCGTTTTCTACGTCGAGTTGGTGACGCTCGCAGCGTGAGCACGGGCGGGCGGCCAAGACAGATTCTTCCACGAGGAAGGTGTCCTCGGCTTTCGGCTGTCTCTTCCTCGATTTCGGGCGCGCTCGTTTCACACCACACCGTCTGTGCGGAACGGCAGGTCTGTGCGGAACGCGGCGGAATGTGGTAAATTTGGTTGTTGTTTCTTCATCTCACGTGGCGGAGTCCCACCCGCACACTTACAACTGGCGGATTCTCTTCGTCAGCAAAGCTCGCGCCGTGTCGGTTCGAGAANTCTCCGCGGCGCGAAGATCGAAAATGCCTCTTCGCCGTAGTCGGCACTCCGTCGGCTTCGGCTTGCTCCTTTGCAGGTCCCTGCACGCATTGCGACCTGCAAACGACCTCATATCAAGAACATTTCTAGAGATAGTCCGCGCCAATAACAATGCCGCGGCAGCGGCCGAAAGTGCGCGTCGTTTTGTCGTCGGCGGCACCAGTGTCGGCCGCGTTCTGGAGCAGTCAGCTGTTGCACTGGGGCGCTACCCAGAGGTGTTCTCGGTGAGCGAGGACTCCGTGACGCTACGGGCCGAGGTGGGCGCCAACGTTCAAGAGCGCACGATCGCGGTGGCGCGCGTCCTCGATGCCCTTCGCGCCGAGGGATCCGTGCCGATGCTAGAGGGCTGGCGAAACGAGGCTTTTGCCATCCGCTCCTCATTCTTTGCGCCGACGGAGCTGACGGTCGAACGGGCCGCAGCAGGCCTCTTCGGTTGCCCGGCGTACGGCGTCTTCGTAGTCGGTTACGTGGCCGACGAGGCGACGGGCGTGCCGTCGCACGTGTGGATCGGCCGGCGTTCTCCCACCAAACCTACGTGGCCTGGGCTGCTCGATTGCCTAGCGGCAGGCGGCATGGCGGCGGGCGAGATTCCGCTCGAGGCGGCGCGCAAGGAGGCGGCCGAGGAGGCTGGCATCTCCGCCGCGCTCGCCGCGAACATCCGTCCATCGGGCGGCGTCTGTTACACCGGCTTCGACCAAACACGCTGGGCGCTCAAGCGGGACGTATTGTACACCTTCGACCTGCGCTGCCCCGCGGACTTCAAGCCACAGTGCACCGATGGCGAGGTGGCCTCCTTCGAGTGCTTGCCGGTTGCCGAGCTAGTGCGCCTCCTCCAGCGCCATGCCGACGAGGTCCAATTCAAGCCCAACGTGGCGGTCGTCTTCATTGACTTCCTGATGCGCCAGGGTTTCGTCTCGCCCGACGAGGACGGTTACCTTGAGCTGCTCGCCGAGCTGCGCAGGGCCGAGTGCCGTTGAGTCGGGAGCAATTTAGCCGCAGTTTATGTGGCTGCACCTGCTCTTTGTTCGTGGGTTCTGGTTGGGGTTCCGACGCGAGATTCGCGATCTCGGCGCCATCTCGGCTCCACGTCGTCGCGCCGTCGCGGCTCGCCGGTACCGCGGTGGGGCGGCCCCGGGGTCACTAGCTTTGAAGATTTCGAGTTTGAACATTTCCAGTGAGACCCGGGCGCCACCGGACACGCCGCCCGGAGGACTCGCGACCGACACGCGGAAGTCGTGAAGTTAATCGTGAAGGTTGGGCGAACGACGCCGAATCCGGCGAACAGGCCCGACCCGATCGGCACTACTGTGATATATTATCGGCACGGCGGTCGCTCCAGCCTCCACACGACCGTCCCGCTCATGGTATATATCGCAGAACGCACGCGTCTCTGATCTCCTGTGAGAATCGCGCTCGAAGCTGTACGTGCCCTGTGAATAGCACTCCGCGTCGACTCCAAATCGCCTCTCAGCGAGCAGGCGGCAGCTGTGCGACCGACGCTGCTCGACAGACGGCTCAGCCCACGGATAAGGGTCCTGATAGATGGTGCTCACGCCCGCGTCACGCACGCTCCGGAGGAGCCTATGGCATGGGGAGTGCCGCCACGCGGGCAGGTGGTGGCACTCCCATAGCAGCACGTCTACGAGGCCGAGCGTGCCATCGGCGATCATCTTGGGAATGATCGTGTGCTCCGCCCCCTCGACGTCAAGCTTCAGGACCACAAAGTCGGACGGTGCAAACGAGCTGCCCATCCAGGATGAGAAGTCGATCATGGCCGCTTGGTACGTGGGCACATTCTTGGCGTTGCCCCCGCCGCCGGTGATCAGCGCCACCGGGTTGTCTTGCATTTCCAGCGCGCCAGCCTTCTCGCCCACCGCCGCCGGCAGGAAGACGTAACGACTTCGCTCGACTGCGTCGCAACTGGCGCCGAGCGACAGCCTGTGCTGCAGCAGCGAGGCATTGTCGCTGAGCGCCGGGTCGGCGTGGATCGAGGCAAGGTTACGCGCAAGGGCGCGCTGCATGCACGGCACTAGCAGCTGGCGCTTATACACCTTTCGGTCGTGCTCCGACGCCGGGCGCAACCCAAGCTGCACCTTCGAGCAGTTGTAGCGCGCAGCGTACCGGGCGAGATCGCGAGTGCTTCCCGCCGGTGGAATCGGCGGCGTTGGCAGCGGCTGCCCCGCGGAGAGTGCGCGGTGGCAAAGATTAGCGAACGGCGCGATGCGCTTGTTGGCCTCAAAGCCAAAGATGTGCCAGGGCTCTGCAAGCCGAGCCTTTGCCTCAGGCACGCTCTTGAAGATCAGCAGCGAGTTGCACCAGTTGACGCCAGCGTCGATGTACACGTTCCGCGGCGTGGGGCACGCCGGCACGCTTGATCGTGCGACCGCAAGCAGAAGCGACGCCGCAAAAAACATCGGTTGCAACATTTTTGAAAGCGAAGTGTGAACACGGAAAAACGAACGGGGACAATATACAGTAGTGCCACTGAGGCTCTGGCGTGCTCGGCATGCTGCTCTGCGGCTCGGCGCTCGTCCGCGTCTGCGTCACGCTTCGTACAAGGCGCTGCCGTGGGCAACTTCTCCAGTTCCCGTCTCAAAACTGGTCCAGCCGGCTCGCTGCAGCGCTTCTCGTATGCACTTATCATCCACCCCCTGCTGCAGCACGAAGGCGACCCTCGCCTCGAGCGGCTCCGACGCATTCGCGGGGTGAGTCAAGAAGGCAAAGGCGATCTCCACAGCCCGCGCGTCGCATCCGGAAGAGGTTGCCGCCGCCGCCGCGTGTGCCACCTCCCCATTTCGATGCGCCGCGCGCAACTCCTCTGCTCGGGTCGGCGGCGCGTACATTCTCGGCTTGGATGCTGCGCTCGTCGACCTCTCGTGCTGGTGCTTTGTCCACATCGGTCCCTTGGTTCGGCCGGGCTCGAGGCCCGAGGCGGCCGAGGAGTCCGCCGTGGTTGCTCGCTGTGCCTCACGCTGATCCATCATATGCGTATAGCGAGCCTCAAGGCGTGCCTGACTCCGCGCCTTCATCGCGTCCGCGGGCGACTTGGTTTGGCCGCACTCGGTCGCCTCGTATTCACGCTTCTTTGCTTGCTGCCGTGCGACGAAAGCCCGCGCTTTCGCGTCAAAATCAGCCTTTTGTGACGCTGCGTCCAAATCACTGTCCTTGGCATGTCGCGCGCGCTTGGCGTTGAAATGGCTCCCTGGGGCTCCCTTCATCGGCGGGCGAGCACCTTCACGAAGTACTTCCCATGCAGCCTGCACCGCCCGGAATCGAGTGCCGTCGTCTCCACACTTGTCGGGGTGGTATTTCAGCGCCGCGACTTTCCACGCTGATTTGATCGTCGCGAGCGAGGCTGAGCTTTGGACGCCGAGGGTTTCGTACGGATCAGAGGCAAAATCCGTCCTCGCCATTGAAATCCGCAAACGAATTTTTGTACATCCCGCCATCGCACGCGCGCCCTCCGGGGCTTGCGGGTGTGTGACTGGCCGAGAGCGCGGTGCGTGTGTGCTTTGCAAAAGGTCAGCTCTGACGACATCCACGAGCTTCGATGCTTGGACGAACGATCGCCCGAAGTTTGCGTCGCGTGGCCCTCGGGGCCGCCGTGGGGTCCATGATGACCATCCAGCAGGACGCAAGCATGCTTGCTGCAGCCAAAGGCACGCTCGTCGGCACGGGAACGCTCGGCGGCGTCGGCCGAGGTGAGCCACTCAAGACGCTCTACCCAGCCATCGAGCCATACATGACTGGCCGATTGGAGGTTGGCAGTGGACACTCGTTGTATTACGAACAGTGCGGCAACGCCAACGGTAAGCCGGTCGTCTTCGTTCACGGTGGCCCTGGCAGCGGCTGCAGCGCGTCGAACCGGTGCTTCTTCGACCCGGAGCTATACCGCATCATCCTGATCGACCAGCGCGGCGCGGGTCGCTCGACGCCGTCGGCAAGCCTGGAGGACAATACGACGTGGGATCCTGGTCAAGGACCTCGAGCGCCTGCGCACGACACTCGACATCGACAAGTGGATGGTGTTCGGCGGCAGCTGGGGCAGCACGCTCTCGCTCACGTATGCGATCCAGCATCCAGAGAGAGTGACTGAGCTCGTACTCCGCGGAATCTTCATGCTTCGTCCGCTGGAGCTTTCCTTCTTCTACCAGGACGGCGCCAGCATGATCTTCCCCGACGCGTGGGCGGCATACGAGGCGCACATTCCCCCAGCGGAGCGCGGCGACATGATTGCGGCCTATCACAAACGCCTCACATCGACCGACGAGGCCACCCGGCTCGCCGCGGCAAAGCAGTGGACGACCTGGGAGATGTGCACGTCCTTTGCAAAGCCCAACGCGGAGCAAATTGCCAAGGGTGAAGACCCCAAGTTCGCCGAACACTTCGCACGCATCGAGGCGCACTACTTTGTGAACAAGGGCTTCTTCCCCACAGAGACCTACCTGCTGGACCATGTGGACAGGATTCGTCACATCCCCACGTTCATTGTGCAGGGGCGGTATGATGTGGTCTGCCCGATGCGCTCGGCCTTCGACCTCTCGCAGGCCTTTCCCGAGGCCGAGCTCGTCATCTGCGGCCAATCAGGACACTCGGCGAACGAGCCCGAGACGATCTCGGAACTTGTGATGGCGTGCGATCGCTTTGTCGGAAAGAGATCCTGAGGTGATGATAGGGTGAATGTTTGGGTGTGGGACCCATTCGCCTTCCTCCTTGACTTGACTTGAACCGCGGTTTGTCGTTACAATTTAACTACCTTTTACTCCTTCGTGCGCCGGAGCATATCGCGACCCGCGCCGCAGCCGACGACACGCGTGTCGACCCCCAAAGCCCGACAGTTGCGTGCGGCATACCCCACATGTCGGGCCATAGCGAACCCAAGCTCTTGCAGAACGCCTTTATTTCCAGCCCGCTGTCCACTCGCTGGGCATCATCGACGCCTCTCACGAGTACTTCCACGCTCAAGGTTTCCCGCCGTCGCCCCCTCACCTCATCACAGAAGCTGGACATTCGGCCGGTCACGGACTGGACGTGGCTCATGTCCGGGCAGTCGGGGTCCCCCGCGCGCCTCGTGCAGCGTCCGTGGCCCGAGTATGTGCCTGAGTCGTCCGCCGCTGTCGGCCGCAAGTGGGATGGCTACAACTTGTCGGCGCTCGACGAAGGCCCCCAGTCACCGCTGCGCAAGATGCCCCGGAGCCCGTTCGCGCGCAAGCTCGAGCCTCTCGCCACGACGCCGCAGATGATTCGTTGATCCTGCGTTCCAACCAGGCGCACGTGTGTCCCATGCATTCGCCGGCGTCACGCACAGAGTGGCTCTGGCACCGGTGTGTATGAGTAGAGGAGAGATTGAGAGTAACGATTGATCGCACGGCAAGCGATATCGCATGGCCGCCGCCATGAGTGCCCGGGCCCGGGCGCGCGCCAAGTATTGATTCCGGATACATGCAACATGTATGATTGCATTCAACGTTCCCAAACCGAGGTCGGTACGCGAAATTATAGGCGGTCTTGCGGGCAGGCCGATTAAACATCTAACATGAAAACGTACGTATTACTTAGTAGACGTATCGCGCGGAGCGGGGTCGTCCGAGGTGGCCGAACGTCACGGAAGGCTCGGGGCTGTTTCTTGTTCAACATCCCTTGGAAGTGTGAGTCGCACACGCGCAGCGCACAGCCGGACCCGGAGACGTTTGCAGATCGTCCGGCGAGATATAGCAGATACGAGCGCGCGGTTCAAAAGCGAAAACGGAAAAGCGAAGAAGGTATAGTGGTATACGTAAAACATCATGCGGGCCTAACCGACGTACGCGACGACGACAAGACGGGCAGTTCTTGAGTACATTGAGACCCCGTTCGCTTGCCTCCGGCTGCGTGCCTTTTGGCGGCGGCAGGTAGCTGCCTCTTCTACGTGCGCGGGCTGGCACCAGCGCCGAGTGTGCGTGCGCGTTCGCTGACCACAAAGAAGCCGGCGCGCACCCAGCCGCCGAACTCGTCCTCCTCCCCATCGATGAAGGAGGCGAAGGCGTCGTGGCCGTCGAAAGGCGCGCCGCCCTCGCGCCCACCATCGCGCTCATCATGGTGCCCATCATGACGGAGCACTAGCCCGACCATGCGCTCGCCCTCATCGCTGCCCTCGCCGCCGCCTTCGTCAGCGTCGGCGTGTGAAGGAGTCGGCGCGGCCGTGATCGTGAAGGAGTCTGAGTGTGAAGGAGTCGGCGCGGCCTGTGCGGCCGTGCGCGTGCACCCGTCCATCGATCGATGATGGTGCACGAGCTCCAGCGCCTGCACGCTCAAAGTGGCGAGCGAGAGCTCAAAATGGGCGAGGAGCGGTGCTAGGAGGGCCGTGGGGCCAGCATGCCAGCACAGGGACCAGAAGACCGAGGGGAACAGGTGGCGTGCGCTCGCCCAAGCCTCGCGTAGCATGCGCCGGTCGCGCGGTGTGTCGAGCAGCGCCTCGATCTCGCGCAGCAGACGCGCCGGGCTGAGCAGGGGGCAAGTCAGCGCGGATGAGCGTGCCGCGTACGGCGACGAGGGCGCACTCTCCGTACCGTCGCCTCCCGCAGCCGAACCATCGGCGGTGGTGGCAGCGGCGCCGGCGCCGGGTGGCTGCGTGTTCGGATCGACGGTTACATGAAGCTCGGGCATCCACGGGGCCGCGCACGTGGGGCACTCGCACCCATAGTCGAGCCCCTCCCTCTGCGTACGTGCATACCAGCCACGCACCGCCTCCGCCGCCCCTAGGCGTGCGCCGCACCCGTCGCATCGGTAGTCGACGCTCAGGTGCACCATGCGGCCGCTCGCCCGGGACGAGGCGGCGATGAGCGCGGGGGCGGCCGTTGGCAGGGCAGGGGTGGCAGGGGCGGATGGGGCGGCTGCTGGCACGAAGGCACGATGGGCGCCGAGATGGGAATCGTCGGCGGTGTCGTCGGCAGCCGCGGGGGGGGATGCCGCGGGGGGGATGCGTGGCGGGGGGGGATGGCCGGCGGGGGGGGAT
>JWZX01002921.1:0-19277 GCA_001275005.1 Chrysochromulina tobinii
CCCGATCCCACCCGAGCCTTCGCCTCCACCGCCATGCCAGCCGCCGCCGAGCGAGCCGCCGCCGACGTCACCACCTCCCGCCGTGCCCCCGCCTCCGCTTCGACCGCCACCTCCTTCGAAACCTCCGCATGCTCCCTACCCTGACCCACCGCCCTCGCCGATGCCGCCGCCCCCAGGCCCAAGAAGGCCCCCTGCCTGTCCGCCGACGCTGCCTCCGCCCGCTCGGCCGCCTGCGCTGCCGCCCACCAAGCCACCCTCCCCCCCGCCACCTTCGCCCCCCCCAGCTCCGCCGCCGCCCTCACCGCCGGCGGCCCCGCCGCCGCCACCCTCGCCGCCCTCCGCACCGCCCGCCGAAGTCGTCGCCCAGATGAAGCGACTCATCAAGACTGAGCTACGCCTTGGCCTTGCCGCCGTAACTGCCGTGCTCCTCTGCCTTGGCGTCAGTTGCATGCGGCGACTCTTTGGCACGCCTTCTTACAGCAAGATCGCGCTTGCCGACGACGAGGATGATTTCGACGAGCAGCACCGTTCTCCCTACCGCCCCGGCAGTAGAGCGATGGTGCACCTGGGCACGCCGCTGCCGCCTCGAGTGCCGCCTGCCGCGACCCATGGGAGCACGCAGCACGTGAGGCTGGGCAGTTTGTATGATGACGAACAGGACAATGGTGGCAGCGCCGCCGGATGGGCGAATCCGCTGGTGGCGAGCCCGTTGTTCCCGCCAGAGGCAGAGCACGTTCTCGACTGGACCAAGTAGATACCCGGTACATGTCCTGCTCTTGATTGTACAACGGTTTCAAATACACAAATACACTGTGTTTCTTGCCTAGACTCCAACACGAGCCGATACAAGACAGGGTGCCCGAAACAGCGCCGTTAGTTTCCGAATGTTTAGGGATTTCGCGAAAGGAGAGAACTTGACGCCCCTGTGCTGTGTGTGCCTCGCTCGCCTTCGCTCGCATAATGCCGCTCAAAGATGAGTTGCTCATGTTGCAGGGCGGCTACCTCGGCCGCTGCGCGCGCGTTTGCAATGGTCGCGACGCGTGGTACGTCAATCTTTTCTGCTGCCCAATTGTGCTTGTCTACAAGAGCTGCGCAATCTATTGCTTCGGCTGCATGTTCGAGTACATTAGTCGGCTTGCAAATTCGGTCGGCTGCTTCGTCTTCAGACTGTGCTGCTGGTGGTGCTGCGAGTACGTCGACAAATCATTCCCGGCGAACGCGTCGTCCATCGGCCCGTGGAAAGAGAAGTCCTTGGAGCAGATTGCTCGGGAGATTGAGTGGAAGCGAGCGACCGAAGTCGTGGACGAGCTCGGTCCGCGGCCCGTCGCAGGCCAGCCGCAGCCGCGCGTCAAGCTCTTCGAGGATGGCGTTAGTGTGAGCGACATCGCGCAGGGTGCCGTCGGAGACTGCTGGCTCATGTCGGCGCTCTGCTGCATGGCGGAGCACCCAGGCCAGCTGTACAAGATCTTCGTGCAGAACGCCTACTCGGACCGAGGCAAGTACTCGATCCGTCTCTTCGACGGGCGCGCTGGCATGTGGGTGACCGTCACGATCGATGACCTGCTGCCCGTCGAGAAGGCAACAGGCCGGCTGCTCTTCGCTCAGCCTAAGGGGAGAGAGCTGTGGGTACTGCTGCTCGAGAAGGCGTTCGCCAAGTTTTGCGGCAGCTATGAGGGCCTCAACGGGGGCAACGAGATCTGGGCCTTCGAGGCGCTCACGGGTGACCCGGTCTTCAGCCTTCTACGCAAGCATGGCACGTGGGTCCGCCACGAACTGGCTCACATGCCGAGCCGTGCGGGGAAGAAGCGCGCAATCGGGCTGCGAGAGACGAAGGAGAAGTACGCGGACGACGTCACGTTCCACCTGGTGCGCACTTACCTGCGCGCCGAGGCGTTGATGACGGCGTCGATTTCGAGCAAGGGCGAGGAGAAGCGCGCGACCGGCCTTGTCGCCGGCCATGCCTACTCCCTCTTGGACGCCAAGGCCTTCGCGGGCGGGATCAACCTCGTGCGCCTTCGCAACCCATGGGGTGACTTTGAATGGAAAGGCGCCTGGAGTGACGGCGCGCCTGAGTGGACGAGGCACCCGAAGATTAGGAGGTGCATCAGGCCGACCTTCGATGAGAACGACGGCTCGTTTTGGATGCTGTGGGAAGATTTCGTCTCAAACTTCGACGGGATCGACATCTGCAACCGCTCACGCGGCGTGCGAGATCTCTATCTCGACCTGCACGAGGATGATGGCTGCCGGCGCCATGCTGGGCCAGCGGTGGGTTGCGCGTATGGCTGTTTCCTCTACTGGTGCTGCTGCGAGGGCGTGCGCGCCCTCTACTGCGGCAAGGTCGCAACCAAGAAGACGCTCGAGCCGCACACCGGCCGCGACGACGGCATGCTGCAGTCGGTTGCCGCTTGGGTTGTGTGAACTGTGAAGATCCTACAGTACTGAGCAATAGAGTATAGTTCAATCTCGCTCAAAATACTACTGCGAATCCTTAGAAAAACAAGATTCACAAATGTCGCAGCGTGAGCGTCACCGTCAGGCGTGCGCTTCAAAAGCGTGCGCGCGTTCTCACCATGGGCATGGTTCTCACGTCCCGGTTCCAGTGCCCGGTTCGTACCAACTACCAAGCATCGTTGCATCGTAGCGTAGGCGTCTTCGGACGCGCTGCCTCGTACTACAGTACGTCGTCGTACTCGTTCTGCGGTTCCGGACCACGTTAGCGCGACAAAGCGCGACCCCCGGTACGAGGCCCCCCGCGGAGCGCACATGATTACACAGTTCCTCAGTTGATCGGACGAGGCGCATGCTGGGATCGGACCGCGGGTATAGGCACCGGGGCACCGGTGCGCGGAGGCCCTCTAGCGAATAAGCGTACGCCGCCTAGTATGCGATGGGCCCTCTCGAGCGCGCGCCGCTTAGCGTAGCGCTAGCGGAGTCCGGAGAGAGTGAGCAGTGACTCACACTCAGGCTGTCCGCGCTCCACCCTCGGACGCGACGCGATCGAGTCTGACCGTACATAGAGAGACTCTCTAGAGTCTAGTATAGACTACACTGTCTCTACACGCACACTCACGTCACACTTCACTCAACACGGCGCGAGTACTACCGTATTACAGCTGAAGGGCGGTACAGCCGGTACAGTGGCTAGAACGCCGAAATTCATGAAATCGCATTTCTTCAAACATCGGCGTCCGCTGCGGCCGGCGCTGCGCTCGCGCTCGACGCTGCGGCCGGCGCTGCGGCTGGCGCTGCGGCAGGCGCTGAGGCCGGCACCACAGCATTGGCCGTCGGCGGCGTGGCGGCAAGGTGAGGGGTTGGCGGTGCACTGTTCCCAGAGCTGTTGATGAGCACAGGACGCAGCACGTTCCTCTCTGCGCGGACGATGGCGCGCTTGAGCCAATTTTTCGGCTCGCGCGTAGGGGACTTCGGCGTCTTCGTCGCTGCCGCCCCCATCGGGATTCCACAGAGCTCGAGCATCGGTTTCGTGAACCCGCCCTGAAGAGGCAATCCGAGGCAATCCGAGGGAATCAGAGGCAAACAGAGGCAAAACAGAGGCAAAACAGAGGCAAAACAGAGGCATACCGAGGCATACCGAGGCAATCCGTGGCCATCCGAGGCAATCCGAGGCAAGCCTCACCATGGTGAAGACGGTGCAGAGGACGACCATGATTGTGCATGCAACCACGTGCTCACGCTGATAGCAGAAGCTGCCTTCGCCCGGGGTACCACGCACATTGTCGGCTGTGGGGAAACGTGTGCATAGTGGACTTAGAATGAAACAGACACCATCGGTGGGCAATCAAAGGGCATTGGAGGCCATCGGAGGCCATCGGAAGCCATCAAAGGCCATCAAAGGCCATCAGAGGCCATCAGAGGCCATCAGAGGCCATCAGAGGCCATCAGAGGCCATCAGAGGCCATCAGAGGCCATCAGATGATATTACGGACCTGTGGGGAACTCGACCGCGAGGCAAAGCGCGATGGCGCCGCGCAGCCCAGAGAACCAGATGACGCACTGCTCATTCATCGAGATCTGGTTCTCCTTGCTGCGGCAGCGGTTGGCGAGCCAAGCCAACGGAAAGACCGAGACGATGCGCGAGAGTAGGCAGAGGCAGAGTGTGAGAATGATGAAACTCGGAACCACCTCGTCCTCGTAGATCGGCACGCACGGAGGCTCGAAGACTGTTCCATTACGGCCTGGCTCATCACCATGTCGAGTCTCACCCACGAGATAGAGCCAGAAGCCGCACCTGCATGCAATCGTCACGCCATCAGTGATGCGAGCAGGGATGCAAAGAGGATCTCCCTGCGCCAAGCAGCATCCAAGCTGCATGCAAACAGCATGCAAGCAGGGATGCGATCAGGTAGCGCCAGGCCCCTCGTCCGATCGGTATGAAGACACAATCAGCGATGCAGTCAGACGCCTCACCCAATCAGGATGAAGACCGCCGTGTCTGCAAACTTGGCGAGCGCGTGGATGACAGTCCCGCACAGCTCCGCCCCTTGGACCGTCATGTTACGCTTCACATACATGACACACACCGCGCCCGCGAAGAGGGCAGCCACGATGCCCGAGAGACGTGCGTACTCGGCGACCAGGAATGTGGCGTAAGATAGGCAGATGATGCAGACGAGCTCGGCCGTTGCAGCCACGTCGGGCGGGCGCGTTTGCAGTCGCGAGACCTTCAAGAGCAATGAGAAGAGACACTCAGTGGCAGTCAGAGGCACTCAGTGGCAGTCAGTAGCAGTCAGCGGCCATCAGTGGCCATCAGTGGCCATCAGTCGTCATCAGCCGTCATCAGTGGCAATCAGACGCGACCTTGAAAAACAACGCGATCGCCGCGCCGCCGATCACGCCGATCAGTGTTGAGCCGATGAAGATGAGGCAAAAGTTGCCCACGGCGTGCAGCAAGTCCACGAAGGCGACGCCTCTGGATTGCGCGCCGTCGAAGCCCAGCTGGACCACCGTCTTGAAGAGTACCTGTAATCGGTCGTAATCGGACAGTCATCGGACGCCATCGGATGCACTCAGACGCAATCAGACGCAATCGGACGCAATCGGACGCACTCAGACGCAATCAGACGCAATCAGACGCAATCGGACGCCATCGGACGCCATCGGACGCCATCGGACGAAATAGGAGCCATGAGTGGCCGTGAGGCCATGAGAAGAGGCCATCTCAGGCGCGAGCACAGTTCGAGCCTCGAGCGTGCGCGCACGATCGCCACCGCATCGTTGAGCACCGACTCGCCGAAGATGAGCGCGTTCAGCTTCGGGTCGGCGCCAGTGCTAGAGAAGATGCACAGGGTCGCAACCGGGTCGACGGCGGAGATGAGCGCGCCGAAGGCGCAGGCCTCGAGCGGCGTGAGCAGGCCGTTGGCGCCGCCGAGCCCGTAGTAAAGCCCGAGCGCGAGCACGGCGAAGGCGACGACGGTGCCGAGGAAGGCGAAGATGCAGATCGAGCCTATATTTGAGATGAAGAAGCGGTGGTTGAGGTGGTAATCGCTATCGAAGATGATGGGCGGCAGCAGCACGAGCGTGAAGATCTCCGGGTCAAATTGGAGCGCCTCGAGCGTCCGCACCTCCTTTACAGGATCATCCTGCGTGGCTGCGTAGATCCAAAGCGCGAGACCGAGCGCCATGCCAACGAGGATGGCAAAGCCGCTCTCGGTCATCCACCAGAAATGGACCTTCTCGCCGATGATGGTGGCCATCGTCACCGTGAGCATGGCCGCGAGCAGCACCACGCTCAGCTCATAACCGCCATGGGCTTCTCCCATTGAGTTGGGGAATACCGACGTGCACCGGGAAAGGCAGGAAGGAGGAGGGACGCAGTCTCGGCACCCGCCGATTCTTTAGAGTCTCATCTCATGTGTGAACGTTAACACGACGTCACTCACTCTCGGGTATACTCACTCTCTCATTCACTCACTCACGAAACTCCCTCGTTCCCGCCACGTGCGCTCGCACACGCATCCTCGCACGCTCGGCCATCACAAACGCGGATGGCCACGTTAGTCCCACACGCTGCAGCCGCAAAGTGGCTATGCCGCTTAGGTCAGTCGTTCCGCCCGTACGACCAATCGGTGCAAAATGCACTCGAAGCCGCCTTCCTGGCTGGTGACCAGAGCACGAGGATTCAGGTGCGTGGCGTCGAGTACATCGTGGATCTTCACGAGCCACGCAAGCAGACACAGGCGTCGGATCCGACGAAGACGAGGGCCGTGCAACGTGAGGGAGGCCTGCCTGCACTGGCGCCGGTGCACGCTCCAGCGCGCGCGCCAGCACTGTCCCCGACAAGCGTGCCGATGCCGACGACAGCACTGTCCACGACTTCAGCACCAGCTCATCTGGCCCCAGCCCCAGCGTTGGAGGCCTCTGCGACCCCCCCCTCGTTATCCGACGCTCCTTTCTCCCAGGCACCGATGGAGACATCGCTGGCAGCGGCTTCTTCAGCGCACGCTACAGCGCCTGCACCAGCGCCTGCCGGGGGCATGAAGCGCGTGCGGAGCCTCGTGGAGCAGCTGCAAGACGAGGAGCGGCGCATCCAACGGCTCAAATCGCCTCTGGGAATGGACGACGGGCTCGGGATGGACGTGGTAGCTCCGTGCGCACCGACCCAACCGACGGGTAGCTCCATGCATGCCGAGGCTGTGGCCGTTGAGGAGCGGATGGAGTTAGAGGACAGGGCCTTGGTCGAGGACAGGCGTGAAGAGCAGCTTGAATCGTCCGTGGGCGCGGCTGCCACAAGCGAGTCCGCCGCCACCATGGCGCCGGCGAAGGCGGAAGCTGCCGCTGCGGATGCTGCCAGTGCGCCACGTGGCGGTTCAACTGCCTCCTCCTCCACCCTCACGATGATGGTGCTCGACTTGCAGGAGGCAGCGGACCACTCGATGCACATCTACGGCGTGCTCCTGGGCGGAGGATCGGTCCTTCTCAATGTGAGTGGCTTCCGCAACTTTTTCTACTTGGAGCTCCGGGAGCTTGCCGCACACCCCGCCGCCACAGCCTCGACCTATCCGCTCGCTGATGCTGGCGTGCTGGCAGCTGAGAACGACGACGAGCGCATCGCCGCCATGGTCGTCGACGCACTCGCGGCCGACGGACAGCACAAGCTCGGTCGGAGCGCCGCGTCGGAACAGCTTGCCGTGCGCCCCGTCCGTCGGATGCCGCTCTTGGCTTGCTATCAGCACGTCGTGGGCGCCGTTGCAGGCACTGGCCGGTCGGCGGCGGCGCTGCCCACCTCGGCGGCCGCGCTCACCGTCCGGCTGCTGCGCGTCGAGTTTGCGCCCCCACTCAAGCCCAAGGGGCTGCTTGAGGCGCTCGGTCGTGCCATCCAACCTGCCGATTCGCCGCTGCGTCAGCACCTGCAGATCGACGAGCAGCAGCAGATCGTCTCGTTCGAGAGCCAGATGGCGCCTGCGGGCACCTCGGCCCTCGCGCGCCGCTTTGCGATCGAAAAGGACCTCGCCGGGGGAGCATGGCTCACCGCCCGCAACGTTGCTCCGCCGCCGGAGCCGCTCGGCTCGTCTTGTCAGCACGAGTTCGTTTGCACCCACGGCGACCTCACCGGGCACGCTCCTGACATTCTCGCCACTGCAGACCACACCGAGGAGCGCTGGACTGACGTGCACACTGACGTTCACACCGACGAGCGCTGGACCCGTCTACCGCGCCTCTCCACGCTCGCTGTGCGCGTGGTGTCCACCCTGGGCCACTCGGAGCCCCAGTGGGAGGCGGGCGAGGGCACCAGTGCCACCGTCGACGGCGTCCGATTGATTTCTTGCGAGTCGAGCACGACCGATGGTGGGCCGCCCTCGCTGGTGGTGCTCGCAGTCGCATCTTCTAGCGGCGTAACGACACTGCCCGCAGCCAACGGCGTGTGCGGCGCACAGCCAATTGAGCTCCGCTCCTTTACGAGTGAGGCGGAGCTGCTGCTTGCCTTCGAGCGCTTTGTGGCTGAGGTCGACCCGGACCTGCTGCTCACCTACGATGCCCGCTGCCTAGGCTTGGTGTCCACGCGTCATGCCGAGCTCCTCCTCGGCATCGGGCTTGGACCAAAGCCGCCTAAGCCGGCCGCTCACAAAGGGAAGGTCAAGGCAGCGGGCGGCGGCACTTCGTCGCCGCTGCAGCTGGGCCGCCAGCGCGGCGAGCCGATCAAGGTAGTGCCTATGCTTGCCACTGATTGCCACTGATTACCATTGATTGACATTGATTGACATTGATTGACATTGATTGACATTGATTGCCTCTCTCCTTGCTGGGCAAGCCGATCCAGGTGGTGCCCATCGTCACGTACGGCAAGCAGTGGCAGGCCAAGGGCGGCCGGCAGCAGACTTCGGAGAATTTGGAGACTACCGAGGTGTTGGGTCTCACCGGGCGCTTCTCGTGTGATCTGCTCCGCGCCATGGTCAACCACCAGTCACATAAGCTGACCACGTACACGTTCGGGCAGGCCATCGAGGCGGTGCTGGGCGAGCCGACGGAGCTCGTGCTGCCCGAGGTGCGTCTGAAGGCCTCTGAAGGCCTCTGGTGGCCTATGGTGGCCTCTGATGGCCTCTGGTTGCCTGTGGTGCCACTGATGGCCACTGATGGCCGCTGATGGCCTCCCTCTTTGCATGCAGGTGCTCGCGGCGGCGCCGATCGAGCGCGCCGCGCGCCACGCAGCACAGCAGTGCCGTCAGCTCTCTGCGCTGTGCCGCAAGCTCAAGACTATCGAGGAGACGGTGGAGATGGCGCGGCTCACCGGGCTGCCGCTGCGCACGATTGCTAATCAGGCCCAGATGGTGCGCACCGAGAATTTGCTGCTCAAGGCGGCAAGGACGCTCGGGTACGTACTCCCCCTCAACACGGTGCCCGCGCACCTTCGCTGGAGCTCTTCCATGATGCCTTCCGACGGCCGTGCCTACCAGCACTGGCCATGGCCGCTGTCAGAGCTCGACCGCGAGCAGAGGTGGTCCATCGACATCGGCGTCGCCGCCCACTGCTCGCGGACCGCGGCACAAGCTGACGGCTCGGCGGGGCTGCACACGGACCCGGTCGTTGTACTGGACTATGCGTCTCTCTATCCGTCGTGCTTCATCGCCAACAACATTTGCTACTCGACGCTGCTGCCTGCTGGCGCGCACGAGACGGGCGCCCACGACGGCGCCTTCATTGCGACGCCAGGCACGGTCGGCCCCAACTCGAGGCGTCCCGGCGTGACGAAACCCTTCGATCTGTACCCATGGGAGGAATCGGCCGAAGGCGCGAACGAGGTGCGCCGTTGGCCAGGGAGCGCCATTGCCTTCGCTTCCTCGAGCACGCATGCGGGCCTGATGCCCCGGCTCCTCACGCGCCTTCTGGCCGAGCGCCGCGCAGTCAAGGCGCGTATCAAGGCGCTCAACACGGCGCGCGCCAAGGAGCACGCCCAAGAGACCGCTCAACACGGCGTCAAGGAGCACGCCCAAGAGACCGCCGCCGACGCCGGCGCTGCTGACAGCGGCGCACCCGGCGCTCTTGGCAAGGCGGGGCACAGCGACCTGTGCGCGGTGCTCGAGGCGCGCCAGCTCACCCTCAAGCTGCTCGCGAACGCAAGCTACGGCTTCACGGGTGCCGACACCTCCCACCTGTGCTGCAAGCCCCTCGCAGAGGCTTGCCTTCGCTTCGGTAACTACTACTGCAAGCGAGCCTCAGAGCTACTTGAGTCCGAAGGGCTGGGGCACGTGCCCTCGGTGGCGTCGCCGACGGCTCGTTGGCCGGGCGCGCATGCAATCTATGCAAACACCGACAGCGTCTTTGTCAAGCTACCGGGGCGCAGCGCGGCCGAGGCAGCGCAGATTGGACGCGAGATGGCTGCGTTCGTCTCGCACCACCCGTCGCTGCCCACGGCGCTCACCCTCGAGTACGAGCGTGTCCTCATGCCTTGCCTCCTTGACGGCCACAACCGGTACGCGGGTGCCGAGTGGGATCGACACCGAGGACCTCGCCTTGCATGCAAGTGCTCACTGCGGCGCGGTTCCCTCCCTTCCCCACAGGTACGCGGGTGCTGAGTGGGTCCATGGCACGGAGGAACGGCCAGCGCTGCACCAAAAGGGTCTCCTCGAGCGCACGCAATGTCGCCATGTGCAAGCGACCATCCTGCAGGCGATGCGCGACCTCCTCCTCGACCGCTCGCTCGAGGCCGCGCTGCGCTCCGTCATGGCCGCCTCGAAGAAGCTCCTCGGCGGCAAGGTGCCCGTGAGCGAGCTGGTCGAGGGCGGCTTCCTCAAGCGCGCGAACCAGCGCGACCTGATGCGGATGGCCGGGCTGGTCGGCAAGGACGGCGAGAGAGAGAAGGTCGACAAGACCACGCGCGAGCAGGACGCGTCCCTCGCGCGCTCGCCTTCATACGCATGCGCGATCGAGCAGCTGAAAGCGAGCGCGAGTGCGAGCGGCACGCCGACGCGTGTGTTTCGGCTCGGCGAGTACGTGCCGTTTGTGCTCGTCTCCAAGAGTGGCGGCGCGTCCGGCTCAAAGCAATTTGAGAACGTGGCGACGGCCGACGACGTCGTGCTACGGCGGACGCCCGTCAGCCTCAAGCTCCTTTACACGAACAGGCTGCTGCCGGCCCTGTTTGGGCAGTTTCAGGAGCGCACCGGCACGACGACCAAGGCGGCGGCCGCCGCCGACAAGCCGGCCTTGCTTGGGCGGCTCCTCCCTGCAGACCGCGTGGCGTTGTTACGGTCCGAAGCCGCGAGGATTGATGACTGCTGATGACTGCTGATGACTGCTGATGACTGCTGATGACCGCTGATGACCGCTGATTGCCTCCCTCATCAGGTCCGAAGCCGCGAGAGTCTCCTGTGACGGCGTGCTCACGTGCGCCGACGCATGGCGGCTCTATGGGCTGAGGGAGGCGCCCAAGGAGGCGCGCATGGCCACGGGCGCCCAAAAGGGACAGACGTCGCTCGGCGCCTTCTTTGGCACCAAGCCGAGCACGCCAGCACCCCCGCTGCCGGCGTTGCCCACCGATGCCCCCAGCGTGTTCACGAGCACGCCAAGTGATGGTGGTGACGACGGCAGCACCTCCGCAGCGGCGACGCCGGCGCGTGGGAAGGACAAGGCGGCGGAGGCAGCCTCTCTCGAGGCGGAGCGAAAGCAGCTCGTCGAGCAGCGCGCCGCCATCGCGCGGGCGAGCGGCAGGATCGACGACAAGGAGCCGCTGCTGCTGCACAACCTCGTGGCGCAGCTCGCCAACGTGGAGCGGCAGCTCGCGTCACTGAGGTGAGCGGCAGCTCGCGTCATTCTAGCCGCCCGATAGTCGCCCGCCCAGAAGGCGGTTGATACGCGTCGTTGAGGTGAGCTCACCCTGCCGCGAAGCGACGCATGCGCCCATGGAAAGCAGACAAGGATGTGGTGGGCATTGTCCGTCTGTGAGATTAGCGCTGTGCTGAGCTCTCATGGACGTGCTTGGGGTTCCGCGGAGAGTGTGCGCGTGTTGTGTTGAACAGCAAAAGCACGGACGTCCTCGTGCTTGGGGGTCCGGAGGTTGTGCCGGCGTTGTTTTGAACAGCATAGCAGGACGGCCACACCTCCGTCCATAGCGATAGAGGCTCTCGAGCTTGGGGGGAGAGTGTGCGCTTTGTGTGTTTCACAGCCAATAGTTATCATTCACAGCTCCAAGAAGTGCACACACCAAGACGTTCGTCCAAGGAGAGGCCCTGGGACGGACGGCCGTCTGCGACCCATGCTTGCTGGAACGCCAGCTGGGCTGGTCTCGAGTATGGCACCACGAGGAACCGCCAACAGCCGAGGTGAGCAGGTCCCATCTCGGTGGCGAAAGCTTCTTGGTGACGTCGTTGGCCAGGGTAACACGGTCCGAGCACGATCTGCAAAAGGCTTTCCAGGGCCAAAACCTGAAGAATCCTACAATTGGATGCTTGGACTCCAGAGAGTTCCCATCTCCGGTGTCATCCGTGCACACGAGGAGCAATTTGAGTGGTTGGAGCAGCCGATGAGAAGGCCTCCAGCGATTGATTGGCAGCACCGACCGCTGCCAAATTCTCCGGTACGTGTGGTACGATACCTGAGCGACTGGGAACCACAGCCGCCCCTTGGTGTCCGTCATGCAACCAAGGGGCGGCAACCTCGATCGGATCTTGGCACCATCCATGGCCAGGGTGACCAGGTCCGAGCTCGATCGGACTTCGGCGTGCCAAGCGAGGAAGAATCTGGCGTGCCTGGCGATGAAGAGGTCACACACCGTCCAGACGTGAGGCGTGAGCGTGATCACATTGACAAGGCGTCCGATGGCGACGAGGACCGTGGATCTCAAGAGCGCTCGCGTGTACTCGAGGAGGGACCGTCCTTGCCACACAACAAAGAGGAAGCCACCCTCGCCAAAGCCAGTGAAGAGAGCGAGCGACCCACCACCGGTACAGAGGCTTCTGTACCAAGCCCTGTTCCTAAGCCCGCCGCCCCGCGCCCGCCGCGCACGCCGCGCACGCCCAGGCCAAAACCTACGATCGACCCGACCTTGCCACGCGAGCTGGGAATGCTCGTGGCCGCCTTTGACTGCTGTGAGAAGGACAACGAGGAGCACAAGAAGCAGCGCGAGGAGCTGTACGCGAGCTTTGACGGCAATGCGAACGGGCTCATCTCGCTCAATGAAACGGGTAGTGGCGTGCTTCAGCGGCTCTCGTATCTGTACGGCAAGGAGGCAATGCCCCTCTACAAGCGCTACTACCGCTCGTTCATCCGCGCCTTCATGGATGCTCGCGACGCGTCGCCGCCGTCGGGGAGGCCGGACGACACCCAGTTCGTGTGCAAGTCCGAGTTTCGGTTGCTGCTGGTGTACCTGCGCGTGTACGCGACGTGGCACGAAGTCTTCCGACTGGTCGACTGCGCGCGCACGCGCGGCGGGAGCAAGCTCAACTACCTCGACGTCGAGGTGCCCGAGGGCGACTACCGCATCAGCCGTGATGAATGGCTCCAAGCGCTGCCCAAAGTCCGAGTCGCCGCGTTGTCGTGGGCGCCTTTCATCGCGCTGCGAGCGGCGAGCGCCGCCGACTTTGACGAGATGGACGTCAATGGCGGCGGCCATGTCGACCTGCAGGAGTTTTGCGAGTGGGTCGAGCGCGCCGAGAAGCTCGCCGCCACTCCTATTGGCGTCGAGCTGGGCGTCAACGAGCCCCTCGACCGTGCCGCGATCACTCCTCGTCAGTGGCACACGGCGCCATGCGAGACGCTCGCGCGGCTCAAGGCCGAGGGCGGCAGCGGCGGCACGGCAGCGTGCAAGAGCCCCCTAAAGCCGGAAGCAAAGCTGGGGGCCTACGATATGAGGCCGACCAAGCGCGCAGCCGACCTGCCGCTCAACCGTGCGGAGATGGCTGCACGTGCCGAGGTGGCCATCAAAGGAGTCCGCCGCCCGGGCCCCACGTCTGCGCGCTCAGCAGTGACTGCGATGACTTCCTCCGGACCTGTCCGACCAGCAGCTGCGGCGCCTGCACCCGCGCGGCTCCGCACAGCACAGCCGATCGCGCAGACGACGGCAGAGCTCTCGCGGCTCGAGGCAGGTAATGCGCGGCTGGCCTCCCTCATCAGCTCTGACTGCCTCCCTCATCAGCTCTGATTGCCTCCCTCATCACAGGTAATGCGCGGCTGGCCTCCTCCAGCTCCGCCGCGAGGCTCGAGGTGGCGACGGTGGCTATGCACAAGGCGGCTGTGCTCGAGCAGGAGAATAGTCGGCTGCGGGCGCTGCTGCTCGAGCTCCGGGAAGCGGAGCGGGACATGCTCCAAGCCAGCCTGAGCACCGAAGCGAGCGCTCTGCAAGCGCAGGTTGAAGGGATGATGGCCGAAACGGTGGCTGGGAGCGCCGAAGCACCAATGGGCGGTGGCGAGGGCGGTGGTGACGTGCACCCTCCACGCAGGTCCGGACCGATGGAGGGTGATCAGTTGCAGGACAGGATGATGGAGCTTCAGCAGCGGAACGCCGTGTTGCGCGAGGAGCTCGGCGAGCCAGCTGAAGACGAGCCTCCTTTACCCCATACCTCCTTCGAGGACTACCTCGATTCCATTCAAGACTTGATGGACGGATCTCGATTCGAGCAGTACTATGAACCCACTCACTGGGACTTGCACGTGCCGACCTATCCTTATGTGTACGTGCCGTCTGATCCCGCACTAGGCGCGATCGTGCGGGGCACGCAGTGGTAAGACCGCACACCCCGCAGTAGAGGTGGGCCACGACCCGGACTGAGTCTGAGAGCGCGACGCGACCGAGAATTCCCCCGCCCGGTTCGCCGCGGGAGCAAGCGAGCGCGGATTTGTGGACAGACCAGCCGAGCGCGGCGCAGCCGCGGCACCGCACGGCACGGCACAGCATAGGGATCGCCTACCGTGTCGCGAACAGTCCCACCTGACCTACAGTAGGTTCTGCAGGTCGATTGAGCGTACGATTGAACGTTTACGGAGCCGATTGTGATCCGACGTTCCAAACCGCGAACCGACGTCGTCGTCGGAGTGACTAGGCGACGCAAACACATAGTTCAACCGAACACCATTCTCGCACTATACAGATACCGTAGGTCCGTACCGAGATACGAATCCGCTTCGATCATATGGACTGGGAGCTTCCAAGATCCAAGAGATATCCACAGAGGGATGGACCCTCCAAGCTAGAAGTAGAACACGTAGAAGCACCCTCAAATCGGCCCGGCCCATGACCGGACCTGGCGTGGAGCTGGACCCCCAGCATCAGGACGCAAAAACATCATGCCGTTTTGAACTCGCCATGCCCGTCCCTTCCAAGGGTGAGGCATGCCGCTACTTCATGATGGCGGCCCATGGTCGAAATAGTCGCTCATGCGTCCCCAGCCTCCGCCGTCGCTGTCAAGTCCGTCTTGGTAGCCTGCTTTTTGATGCGCCTTTTATTCTGTGCCTTCATGAGAGCATCCATTTTAGCCTGCTCCGCGGACTTCTCTGCGGATGGCGGCCGCGAACCTTCAGCGGTCGGCGGCCGCACGCCTTCAGCGGTTGGCGGCCGCGACGCCGCCTCCGACGCCGCCGCTGGCGCCGCCGCTGCTGGTGCCGCCGCTGGTGCCGCCGCTGGTGCCTCTGCTCCTGATGGCAACGCCTCTGCTGGCGCCGCCAGTGCTGAGGGCGCTCCTGCTGGCGCCGCCGATGGCAAGGGCGCTGATGGAGTCACCGATGATGGCGGCCTGTTGATCGACGACCTATTTGCGACAGCTTGCCGTGCAGCAGCGGCTGCCTCCATTGCTGCCTGCCTCTTAGCTGCAGCCTCTTTAGCCGCTGCTTCCCGTGCCGCCGCCCTTGCCTCAGCTTCCTGTTTCTTCGCGGCCGCCTCAGATGCTACAGCAGCCTTCGTTGCAGCCACTGCAGCAACTTTCTTAGCCTCAACATCGGTTTCGATCGCCTTTCCGACCGCTTCTGCCCTGACAATTGCTCCCTGGGACTCTGCCAATGCCGCCTTGTCAACGCCCTCAGCCAAAGCCGCCATCGCCTTGCTCGGTGGCGTCGGAGGTGGTGCCCAGCCATCGCCACTTCCAGACAGCAGTTTCATCAGCGATTTCTCGAAGAAGTCCAGACGACCTGCGTGCTCGTGCACGACGACGGTGACCAAGCTCCTGAGCTCTCTCACCTCACCTGACAGCGAACTCCGGAGCTCTGCAATCTGATTTCGAACCACATCTTCCACCGAGGTTCTGAGCTCTGCAACCTCTGATTGCAGTGATGCATGGGCATCTTCTTGCGCGTGATGAGCCGCTTCTTGCTCGCGAATGGCGTTGTCGTGCCTTCGAAGTTCCGCCTCTTGCGTTGCATTCTCCGCTTCCTGCCTTCGCATGTCCGCGTCCAGCGCTTGGATGACCATTTCCTGCGCTTCGTTACATCCTTCCTGCGCTTTGATGGCCGCGTCCAGCACTTGCCTTTGATAGTCCAGTTCGGAGATGGCCGCTTGCTGCGCTTGGATGGTCGTTTGGAGCACTTGGATGGTCGTTTGGTGCTCTTGGATGTTCGCTTGTTGCGCTTTGATGGCCGCTTCCTGCATTTGCCTTTTGACGTCCAAACTGGTGATGGCCGATTCGTGCTTTTGAATGACTGCATGCTGTGCTTGCCTCTGCGTATCCAATTCAGCTATGGCCGCTCGCTGTGCCTGGATGGTCGTTTGGTGCCCTTGGATGGCTGCCTGCTGCGCTAGTCTTTGAGCGTCCAGCTCGGAAATGGCCGCTCGCTGAGCTTGGAGGCCAGCTTCGTGCGCCAGTCTTTGAGCGTCCAGCTCGGAAATGGCCGCTCGCTGCGCTTCGAGGGCCGCTTCGTGCGCTTGTCTTTGAGCGTCCAGCTCGACAATGGCCGCTCGCTGCGCTTCGAGGGCCGCTTCTTGCTCTTGATCTCTCTGCGCTTGGAGGGCTTCTGTCGCTAGTCTTTGAGCGTCCAGCTCGGAAATGGCCGCTCGCTGCGCTTCGAGGGCCGCTTCGTGCGCTTGTCTTTGAGCGTCCAGCTCGACAATGGCCGCTCGCTGCGCCTGGAGGTCCGCTTCGTGCTTTTCATGTGCAGCTTGAAAGGCCAATTCGTGCGCTTGAAGTTTGAGGGCCAATTCGTAAAGGGCCGTCTCGAGCTTTTCATTAGCCTTTTGAACGGCCGTTTCAAGCTTGTTATGTGCCTTTTCGAGCTTTTGAGTGGCTGTCATCGACGCCTCGTCGCCTGCCTCCCGCTTTTTGCGCTCTGCCTTCAATTCGGCTCTGCACTTGGTCAGTTCCATCGCAATGGCTGCCTCACGCGCCTCGATTTGCGCGGTGTGTTCATCCCTGGCCTTCTTCTGCTCTTCTCTGATCGCCTGCCTCTCGTAATGCATGAGCACCTTCTCGGCCTTGCTGAACTGCTCCCGAAAATCGATTTCACGTGTACGCATTTCGTTCACCTCGTCGTACACATGTGCCTCAGCCGTCAACCGCATCTCCTGCAGCACACGCAGCACATCCGAGAGGACGCTATGGGCAACCGGCGACGCCTTTAGATGATTTGAGAATGGAGCCGACTCGAGCGCCGTCTGGAGCACTAAGGGCTGCAATTGGAGCGGCAGAGCGGCCTGCTGGAGGGCTCCGTTGCTCATTTGGCCTTGCATGTCGAAGTATTCTGTCTTCATCGTCAAGGCGCGCTCGTATGCTTCGCGGTGCGGTGATTCGACTTTCGGAAGCCCATCAGGAGGCTGGGGCGTGGTCCATGGCCGATACCCTCCAGAACCACGGTAAGAAGGACTGGAGGTGTGAGGCTGCATCGGTGAACCGATCACCGCGCGCTCAGGAGACGTGGAGCGACGCGGGCCGAAGCCCCGACGTCCGGGTGGCGGCATGCCGAGGCCAACGCTGTAGGCCCGCGCGGACAGTGGGGCAGCCATCGGCGGCTGCGCGCGCGATCCCCTCTTGCGGCCCGAGTTGCGCAACACCACCGCGAACAGACGCGGGGCGCGTCAAAAGTCGTTTCTTCGCTGTCTACGGTACTGTACCGGTACGTACCGGTAAAAAGACACCGGGGGGAGCCGGGACACACACGGGACACACGGGCGCACACGGACACACGGATCACACAGACGAACCTCACAACCATCCGTACTGTACCCACCAACGCTCAAGTTTTCAGATTGCGACTCCGCAATTATATAATTGTTTGTGAGACGCGCTCTTCGAGGGCAGCCCACCCGAAGGCGAGAGCTACGAAGTAAGCGACGGCGGCGTTTGAGTACCCCGCGCGCCCACCGCTCCTGCAGCCGGCGGCCAACGCGCTCATCGAAGCGCTCCGGCGCGGAAACGAGGCCAAAGCCGTGGGCCTCATCGACAGCGTCAAAAAAGCGCCCGGGCTCCCCGAGTCTGACATCGTCGGGCTTCTCGGGGAATGCCTTCTGATTGCATGTAAGACTGGTCACCCTAGATGCACGAGGCTGCTGCTCGCCGCCCACGCCGCCGTCGATCACGCAGAGAGCGACGGCTGCACGCCTCTGTACGCCGCCTGCCTCCAAGGCCACGGCGACTGCGCGCGGCTGCTGCTCGCGGCTCACGCCATCGTCGACCGGGCAAACAAGTGCGGCTGCACGCCTCTATACGCCGCCTGCGACAGAGGCCGGAGAGACTGCGCGCAGCTGCTGATCGACGCCCACGCCGTCATCAACCACGCAGACAGCCAGGGCGGCACGCCTCTGATCGTCGCCTGCCACTCAGGCCAGGGCGTCTGCGTGCAGCTGTTGCTCGACGCCCAGGCCGCCGTCGACCAGGCAAACAATGAGGGCTTCACGCCTCTATCCGCCGCCTGCAGCAAAGGCCACGACGACTGCGTGAAGCGGCTTCTCACCGCCCACGCCGTCGTCGACCAGGCAAACGATAATGGAGGCACGCCTCTGCTCGTCGCCTGCTACAAAGGCCACGGCCACTGCGTGCAGCTGCTGCTCGCCGCCCACGCCGTCGTCAACCAGGCAGCCTTCGACGGCCGCACGCCTCTGTACGCCGCTTGCAACAAAGGCGACGACGGCTGCGTCAAGTTGATTCTCGCCGCCCACGCTGCCGTCGACCAGGCAGACGGCAACGGCGCCACGCCTCTTATCGCCGCCTGCATCGAAGGCCACTACGACTGCGTCAAGCTGCTTGTGCAGGCTGGCGCCCGCACGGACGTGCGATCCGCTTCTGGCACAGCCCTTGATATAGCAGAGTCAAAAGGCCACACCTTCATTGCAAGATCCCTGCGCAACGTGCGCCTTCCTGTGACTAATCCCGCATCTGCTCCAGTATCAATCGAGGAGCGTGCCGCGGCCGAGCGGGCGGCCGAGCTTGCCGCTGCAGCTCTGCTGGCTGAGGAGGAGGCGGAGGGCGCGTATAAGCAGCAGGCGCAGAAGAAGAAGGCGAGCAAAAGTGCGAAGGCCAAGCAGGTTAGATCGAGCGAGGCGAGAGCGCCAGCAGAGGATGCATCAGCAGCCGTGAGGGGCAGTGCCCAGGCAGACGACCTGTCCAAGCTGTCGCTGCAAGAGGGCGCACAGTTGCTGCATGCCGCATGCCCAGAAACGGCGGCAGCGGCACCAGTATCCGCGCCCCCCGAGGCGGTTGTGGCACGGCTGGCGGCCGTCGCCCTCACGCTCGCCGAGCTTACGGCGGCGACGGACGGCTTTGGTGAGCAGAGGCTCATCGGCAGCGGTGGCTACGGCCGCGTCTTCATCGCGGATGCGCTGCCATCGCTGCCGCCCGAGGCTCTGCCGCCGTGGCTGCGCCACAAGCCAGTAGCCGTGAAACGCGCCAAGTTGGGCGTGCACAATCTCG